>JAADVR010000467.1:0-27242 GCA_023335855.1 Pythium scleroteichum | reverse complement strand
TTCAGGTATTGACTATATTATATGAGTTAGAGAGCCCTGCTCCACCAACTATTAATATAATCGCAACTTCTTTCCACTCTCTCACTCACTCTCTTCACTCTCTCAATATGAAATGATCCGGCTCGGATCAACTAATACACACACTATGGAGTGCCTTTGGGGTCCTGGGCCCGACCAAGCCCCCTCAGACACAGTCTTGGGAGTTTTGCTCCAGACTCACACAGTCACACACGCAGCAACCAGCACATACCAGAGCCAGAGCCTAAACCACAGCGCACAGACCTAACACGAGCAGACGTACCTTGCTGAGTCTGGAATGTCGCGGGGGAGCCGGCTTCTTGGTCATGGAGGTCGAGCGACTTGCGCGGATGACAGCAGAATCCAAAGCGGGAACGCCAGAAGCAGAGCGCGACTTCTTCCAACGTTTCGCAGTGCCACGGATCCAGCAAGTCATCTCACTCCCGGACGAGTCACCAGCAGACGCCAGGCCAACCGCAGACAAACTCGCGTGCGCTTGGGACCCTGTCATGCAGCGGAGCCCGGTCGACAGTGAAGATGTCGCGGTCTTCCTCGACAGTTTGGGTGCTCCACCGACGAAGCCAGACCTTGAACACCTGGACAGTGAGTTCACAGAGGACGAAGTCAGAGCGGCTCTCAAGGCATGCCCCAAAGGCAAAGCAGCGGGTCCCGATGGACTCTCAAATGACTGGTATCACGCTTTCGAGGAACTTGTAGTCCAAGCGCTCACCCCGCTCTACAATCTATGGCACAGGTCCAACATCCTTTCCAAGAGTTTCAAGCAAGCTACGATTGCGTGCATCCCAAAGAAATCCGCACCAACCACGGGGCTAGACTTCCGACCGATCGCCTTGCTCGACACCGACTGCAAAGTCTACTCGCGACTACTTTTAAATCGGGTACGACCCACGCTGCCGCAACTGGTCGCGGAGACACAATTCGGTTTTGTTCCCGGCAGGCAAGTTCACGACGCACTTGGCGTGTTCCATGCGGCGCAGGCTCAAGCGCAGCTCACGCCGCGACTGAGGGAAGCGGTCGCAGTCTTACTCGATTTCGAAAAAGCGTACGACTCACTCGATCGCAACTTCCTGGTCGAGGCTTTGGAACGGCTGGGCTTCCCGCCGAAGTTCACCGGGGCAGTGCGGCAGATGCGCCTGGCTACGACGGCCGAGTTCATGGCTAACGGAGAGCTGTCAGCGCCGCACGCCACGCTCAACGGGATTCGACAAGGCTGCCCTCTGGCACCAACGCTCTTTGTACTCGCGGTTGACACCCTCTACACCGCACTAGCGCACGAGGCAGAGATTCATGGTATTCCACTCAGCGCTGCACACGAAGTCCGAACAGCTGGGTATGCAGATGACACCACCGTTTACCTCGAACATCCACGGATGTTAACGGAGCTGGCGCGAATGCTCGACCGCTTCAGATTGGCCTCCGGCCTTCGGATCAACCTGTCCAAGAGTGTTGTGGTCTTTTTGTCGGAACATGCCACGCGCGACGGCGCCGCAGACGTAGGCTTCTCCTATGCTGATGCCGGCTGCTCATCCCGACTTCTCGGCGGACAAGTTGCCAGCAAGACGTCACTGACTGCAATCCGGGAGCTACGCTGCAACGCACACGCGCGCGAATGCACCTCGCAGAGCTAAAGACGACGAACGTCCTACAACGAGTGAAGCTGCTGAGGGCTGTCCTCTTGCCGATGTTTTTGTACGTCGCCAGACACCACTGGCCCAGCGGAGGGATCGTCGACAAGTGGCAGCGGCTCATTCACACATTCACCTGGTCCGGCCGATTCGAGTCGACAGGGACACGAAC
The DNA here is from genome assembly GCA_023335855.1 of Pythium scleroteichum. NCBI lineage: Eukaryota > Oomycota > Peronosporomycetes > Pythiales > Pythiaceae > Pythium > Pythium scleroteichum. Next base: position 25,406 of record JAADVR010000467.1, on the reverse strand, counting down.
GAGAGCGTGGATGGCATCGCACGTAGCCCAGCAACCGGTTGGGAATGGCGGCATCAACGCCATCAATCTTCGGCACGAGCTGTAGGTCCTCGGCCTCACCACGGTCGAACGCTGGGCTCGGCCCCACTGTGGTGTCAGTTCGGCGGCCGGCCATGTCCTGCTACGTGCACAAGGCGGCGACGTGGAGCGACTCGGGCCGACGCGCAGCCACCACAACCCGCCGACGCTGCAGCACACGCTCGCGCGCACCGGACTCCAACTCCGGCAGGCGCTTCTGGCTCAACCCCGGGATGAAGACGAAGCCCGACTACAAGGGGAATTACGGGGGCAGCGGACCGGCGGAACACGCTCGGAGTACGACTGGGACGACGGATGGCTTTGCATCGACTTCAGCCCGACCACGGACGTATTGGCTCGTCTGCCTCACCCAAACGCCGCGGCCACGATCGCTACGCAAGCGGCGGTACGAGCAGCCTGGCGCCAACACGCACTGGTGGTCATGCAAACCATTTGGCTCTGGCGCTCCACCCCGGACTCGCCGGAAGAAATATGGACGAAAGCCCACGCCTTGGGGTCTCTCCATGCCAGCCTCGTTGCGTTGCTCAGTGACCTCAAATGGGAGGGAACGGACTACACCGCAGCGACCGCGCACACGGCTGCAGCAATCGAACTGCTGCGCCACCCGGAGCTTTCAAGACCGCCCGAAGCCCCAGCACGCGGACCCCAGACGGTGCCAGTTACCACCTCTTCTTTGTAGGGGGCTCACGCGGAAACCCTGGCGCGCGCCAGGATGGCCCAGAAGCCGAGGTCGTACTGACTGCAGCCATGTCTTACGCAGCACGAACAACGACGAACAATCAAGCCGAATACGAAGGTCTGCTCACCGGGCTCACAGCAGCCGCGCACCATCGTTGGGCTCCTCTCACGGTCATAGGGGACAGCAAGATGATCATCCAGCAAATGCGGCAGTACAAAGCGCCGCTCAAGAACACGCTCGTCGAGAAATACGCCAGAGCGAGAAGACTAGCGGACTCCTTAGGGGTGCGCGAATGGAGACATCATCCCCACGCGGCTAACCGCATGGCGGACGCGGCAGCCAACCTTGCCATGGACGAATGCGCCAGCAGTCAAGTGCTTCACCCCACTACCCGGCCTGAGCACGTGCTCATAGTGAGCCTCCTCGATGGAGATCTCGAATACTGGAGACGAGGACGTTAATCCTAAGGGTGGCGCCTAGCGCCGGCTATAGGTTTCTATAAGAGCAAACCAATAGACCTCACTTTGATGCGATGCGACTTACTCTGCGCTCTGCATATCTGAAGTCTGTACCCATATCAAAATTGAAGACTGTATCACATTTCAGGCGAGGATCACTTGAACACTAACTAGAACCAATCGTACGCACAGTTGGAGAACACAGTCTCCCACACATCCTGAGGGAGCGTCATCTGGTTGCAGCGACCGACCCTGCTCACGTTCAGGCACTCTCGCGTTGCCGATTGGAACTCGAAGGGATACGCGCTGTGAAGACTAGGGCTCCACAGGCAACTGCGATGGACCGATTCCACCGCCAGCTCGACGTGGCCTTCTTGGAAGTAACCTCGCTTTTGCGTGGCTCTCTCGTGCCATGATCCTCGCAGGCCATGTGGGTGTGGTGCCAGTGAGTAGATAAAGACGTGTGGCGCTTCCCCCGAGTCGTCGACCAACTGGAACGTCACGCAGTCAGCGCTCCAGAAGCCATGTAGTTTGGATTTGCGTATGAATGAGTGGATCAGGTCCTCCGAGAAGCCCGAGACCGAGCCGTCCTCTGCCAGATTCAGCGCGAGTGTGCACTCGTACAACATGCCACTCACTGCCAACGTGAAGCCCTTGAATGTGAACGACCCTGCGGTCATTCTCCACACGAGTGGCGTGATGGACGGCGCCACGCTCTGCTCGACGAGTTGCAGCCAGCAAGACGCCGATAGCTGGAGGTCCTGCGAGTACGCGCGGATGCAGTGGCGCACGCTCACACTCTCCATGTGCAGACTCGATCCGAACTTGCTGTCGCTGTGAGACGTCGGCAGCAACTCTGCCTCGCAGCTGATGAACTGGCCTTGTCGGAGCCGCTTGGAGAAGCGCATCATCTTGAACTGACAACGGCAACGCGGCTCTTCTTCGCCTTCAAAGTCTCGCCACGTCGCGCTCCCGTCCAACACGTAGAACTGGAAGCCCGGCGGCTTCGGGACGAGCCCTTCATGTGCCGCAGCCAAAGGGGAGTCGGGAGCAAGGTCTTCCACCGTCCCGGTCATCGTGCCGTCGTCGAAGACCTGGATCGAGAGCCGCTGAGGTGTGGGATGCAGCGCGTCCAGCGCGCACTCAAAGACCCAGTTGTGGGAACGCATCGCTTCGTATTGTCCAAATGGATTGTGGCCTTCCGTGAGTTGAAGTGCGATTCGAGAGGAACGTTCTTTGGAACGACGCGTGTGATTGGCGGGAAATGTGTTGTTGCATTTCGAATCCAATTATAATTCAGAATGAAACACACCATTATTTTCCATGGGTCTGCTTCAAACCAGGCATCGCGAAGTGGTGGAAGTCACAGAAGAGCAGCACATGCTGCCATAGTGCTGAGGGCAGAGCGTACGTGGTTCGCGCGGGCGAGCGCAGAGCCTTGAGCAGGAGCAGTTTCGTAATATCTCGAAACTCGCGAGGGTAGAGCTTGTGGAAGGATGGAGACCACACGCGGCGAGCGCTGTCCAACAGCAGCTCGACGTGGCCTCGTTCGTTGCGTCGCATGCCTCGCGCCGGGTCTTCATGGGTCCATCGGCCGCGCAGTCCTCCGAACGATGGCGTGACCGTGTACAGATAGTTCGACACGGAGGTGGAGAACTTGTATTGCAGCGTGTAGGCGACTTCGTCCTGACCCCACTTGCCCTGCAGCTCGCATCGCTGCGGGAAGAGCAAGTCGTGCGACTTGCCGACCAGCGTGCCGTCTGCTCGCAACACGATCTCCACGAGGCACTCGTATACAGTGCCGCTGTTGGTGACTGTGTATCCTTTGAAGCTGTACATCCCGGGCGTCAGCGGCCTCATGGGTTCTCGCAACACCTCGTGCTCATGCTTGACCAGCAGTAGATTGAGGTCGATCGGCAGCGCAACCTCGCGCGCATGCGGGCGGTCGTCATCGCCGTGGACGACCACGTATCGCCCGTGGAGCCCTTTCGACGCCGAGAGCTGCGAGTGGCACACGAGGAACTGGCTCTGCAGCTGGTGGCGCCAGAAGCGGACGATCTTGAACGAGCAGTCAAAGACCACGTCGCCCTGCGGAGAGCCCGTGCGAGGCGCCGCACGTCCGTCGTAGACGTAGCAAACGGGATCAGACGAGGGCACCTGAGCTGCCGAGGAGGTCCCTGGCGCAACCGCCACCGTGAGCACGCCGTCCTCGAACAAGCAGAACGTGAAACGCGATGCGCGCGTCTGATCCGAGCCGACAAAGCCCTCACAGATGAAGGTGTGGGCGCTGGCCATTTTCCCGCTCCCCGCCCGGGTGTTCTTTCGCCCGCGTTCTTGAAGCCCTGACCAAGATCAGAAAACGAAGTAGGGTATCCGCTACTGGATTGGCTAAAATGAATGTATCCATGCCAACGATTGGTTGTTTAGACTCGCGTCCGTTCGGGGGGATTCGAGAAGCTGGATCCATTCTCGAGTTGGCGCCTGGGAAGAAGATGGCCACGAAACATGGGCAGCCCTCGTCCGACCGCCCGCACCAAATGGCCTCGTGGAGATGATGACCAGGGCAGCAATGTGAAACTGGTCGCTGGAATAATCAGATGGCGGCGGATGGGTGTCTGCCTGAGAATGGATGGGGATAAGGCCACGAGCTGCTCAGCCTGCTGCGTTCGCCAATCCTCCACGGCTGCAAGGAACACAGATGGACCCTCTGGCGTGTGGGTGATGTGTCTGCTTTTGCCAATACCTCGAAATGGGCGACCTCTAAAAACGCAAGGTCAAAGCTCTATGAAATTAATATCTCTTATAATCGATGATCACTATATACGACAACAGATACAAATTGGTTTGTAGTGGTTTGTATAAATGGGTTGGCTACATGTGCGGAGCGCCGTTTGGCATGGCATCAACGACGTCACGTGCAGCTGGTGCGCGCACGCAAGCCACCCACGGGCAACCGGTCCAGCACGAAATAGAGCTGGATGAATCCTCTACGCGACCGCAGTTGCCGCGATTGGCACAGTCGCAGCGAGGGGTGAAGATCTGAGTGCGGAAGCGTCCGGAGAGCAGCCTCTGCCGGTGTCCAGTTCGGACGCTTCAACTTGTCGAGTCTCTTCTGTAGAGACAGAACGATTCTTTGAATATCTTGGCGCTTCGCTGTCCAACGCGGCGACGTCCACTATGACTCTTGTGGATTCGGTGAAACAGCGTCTGGAATCGTTGACCCCCAGACTTTCAGTTGGCAATTTGCCCCCTCGCACCAACCAGCACCATGAGTTCAGGCCGTGAATCACCGACCAACGTCGACGCCCCGCTCGACTACATCACAGTTGAGAACTACACGTGGCCCAAGTACGAGCCCCCGAAGCGCGCTCGCCTGGAGGAAGAGGAGCGGAAGCGACGCCACCGCGAGGGCCAAAGGCAGTTCATGCAGCGGAAACGGTGCCGCGTCAAGATTCTCCGCAAAGTCGTCTGCGGTCTCGAGATGCAACTCGAATACATGAAGGCCATGGAGGAGGCCCGGACACTCGCAAATGAAAACAGTCATCTGGAAGGACAGATCACGAATAATGGGATGCCTGCATCAAACAGAACGAGGACGCAGCAAGACCCGAAACTGGAGGAATCCTTCGGTGGCGTTGAAGAATCCGAGGTCCTGGACTCGACCGAGATTGACAATATCCTGTGCGAAGTCCTCTCGACTTGGTAGCTGGCTAGGGTCGATCCAACAGACTAATATAAACACTACATATCAACAGAGTCGCCTAGAACTCATGCTTTTGGGTCGCACAAGTCTTTGCGAAAACATGAACAATCATCATTTACCGAATAACAATTTTAGAGTTCAAACGCATCGGAGGATTGACGACAGTTCACTGGGTGGCGTCAAGTTTCCATGTGAACACTCACCCAATGGTCAGCCACAACCCCGCTCTGAAGGGTCCTTCGATGATCGAAGTTCGATCGTCACAACAAAGACGGCGTACAGTCGATGGCACCCATTCGATACACTCCACACTTCAAAGCAGCTGCTTCGCTTACGCAAGGCCGCAAAGTACACATCAAACGCACAGATTGGTGAGCGGAGGCAATAAACCATGCAAAATACCCTCTCACACGGTATTTGGTTTGGGCGGAATGCCGGCGTGCGATGAGTGACCGCCTCTTTCACATCCTCCAGATAGATGCAGCGACATGTAGGTTTAGCAAGCCACGACGGTTTTATCTGGACACTAAAGCCGAACGTGTTGAAGATGTCTGCGGACGAGAACCGTTTTGGTGGTCCAAGAGCGTACTGATTTTGTTCATCTGTACCCGACACATTTCATAGAATTTCATCGTCCGCACATTGATCAGTCGTCAAATGAGGCAACAAAATGGAAGATCCACGCCTCTCCTTTACAGACGCGTGACAGTCACTCGACGAATTCCAAAGAGCCGCTCACCAGTCTGCCGACCAATACGTTTAGTTACTTCTAATTCACTTCGTTGTACCACGTGATGACCTAGCGCAACTCCCCTCAGTCGTCCTGGCGTTGTGCTTGGTGAGTGACCGCTGGGCGTTTGGATTCCAAACGACCCACGGACGAGCTGGCAAACGTGTGAACCGAACACTCGTGGGGATACTATAAAAAGTAAAGGGAGTGTCCGTTCAGAGAAAAGCGACCTCGAGCAGTGGATATTGTGGCCCCAGCTGGCGAAGATGGAGCCCGGAATTCTGTGGCCATCGCTGTGCGTGGCCAAAACGCTTCTCACGTATGATTTGCTCGCGAGACCTTTTATACCACTTGCTTGTCCTCTTCACAACGTAAGCAAGCAGAGACCGGACAGCGAGGAGGGCGATCGTCGGATCCGGAGGATGAGTCCCTAGTCTCTATCGTTCTGGGCCCGTTCATGCGCCCAGGGAAACCATCGCAAACATAGAAGGCAAGGGAAGCCCAGAGAGGTTGGCAACTCCACCAGATAAGCACCTCCCGGATAGGATACTCGTCTGGCGGTCGTTGAAACCGTACACACTGTAACGAATGATCTTCGATTTGTGCTCTCACCCAGTTGTTTCAGTAATCGTTTGTGCAACGTGGCAGCTCCACAAATTCAACCTGCGTTGTGTCATCAGCTTGTCCTGTCTCTGTGAACGAGCTTCGCTTGCGTGTCAGTGTTCTTCCGTCTTTGCACGAGTTCGCAGTGACGGGATACAGTAGTAGCCGGATACTGTCCCCTACGCCGCAGCTGCGTCTCCATCCCGCACCGAGCGCGACCCGGCGCTGTTGAAAAGGAAGAGTATCGCACAGTTTAGTCCTGTGTGGAACTGACTGACCAAAGCCTGGTACGCAACCAACAAGGAAAGGAAACTCCCCTTTCTCTTTCAGGGAGAACATGCCTTGGATTTCGGGCATAGGATGGGCTGTGCATCGATTCGGTCCGATGCGCCCGCTATTGACGCGTGGATTTGTGGCCGCGGCAGGGCCATCATGAGATTTGGATGTATCTGTGATGCTTCGTCACTAGAGAGACCTTCGGTGGGAGGAATCCACCGCCCTCACAAGGATTCACTTCTCAACTTGCAAGCCAAGTCACTACCCCAGGCTACTATTAATATCCTATGGAGATGTCGACCAACTCGGACGAGCTCGAGTACCTCACTGTTGACTCCATGGAGTGGGCAACCGGCTACAGGCGCCCTCGTATGAGCGCCGAAGAACGCCGCACCAAGCACCGAATGATTCAGCGAAAGTTCATGATGCGCAAGCAAGTGCGAATTCAAGAACTGCGCGATTCTGTGCGACGCCACACGCTTCAACTCATGCTTCTCCAAGCTACGCAAGAAGCGGCGAGGCTGAGCGAAGAAAACTTTTCAATGCTGTGGCTCCAAGACCCGCCGTTGGTGTCGGTCGTGGAAGTAACGTGCCCGGAGCAAGGCATTGCCGCCTCAGACCAATTCTCGTCGCCCCACATGTTCGATTGGATGAACTGCGCTCCGGAGTGTGCGGTCTGACTCCGCCAGCGCCTCGTGTTAGTGACGAAGATCTCGTTTTGCCTGTACAGTGTAGAGTTGAGGGGTAATATTGATGGGTGCCAATGTCCGCGAGGGAAAGAGAGCATGACGACAACGTGAACATACACATTAAATAAAGCTGGTTCGCCAAAAATGCGGTCGTTTACATGTGCAATTTCAGCGGCGACGACACTGGCCATGCCGTGCAAACCGTCTGTACGAGGTTGCGACTCGCAACCACCACCTCAGTGCCTCATTCTGGTACCCACGGTGAGTCGGGAAGGCCGTCGGCTGGTTCAGGGTTGCTCACACATGGAGAAAATTTTGGCAGGCCTTTCCTGAAGCCATGTAGAAAGAAAACGGATTTTTCTCACTCTTTCTCCAGAAACGAGCCATTTCGGAGGGTTTGTAATAGAACGGATGCCTCTTCTATGTGCAAATGGTTGAGAAGACATAGTGAAGGTCGTCGTCAGACCACGCTACTACGTACGGTGAAGCGAGCGTCGACGCTGAGCGCATACAACTTGGAAACCGCAGGGAAGTTGTGGAGTCGCCTTCTTGTTCAGGTTAAGAGCAATCTGTTGGGTGCTGTGACTTTGCCACGTTTGAGGCGGGATTCACGATGAACCAAGCCACGATGAACAATTGGAAGCGTTCATACTTGTGTGGGACTTCTATGCAGAAATGGCCGACGATTAGTTGATGGTACTGTATTGAATAGTGATGCATATGCCGACGCAACAGTGCCACGAATGATCACAGACAATACAATTTGTTCCTAGCCATCAACTCTGACTTGAGTTGCTGGGATTTCCATTTTCGCGGCGCCGAACACAGAGTGCGAGGCTCAGTCAGTCGCTTTGTTTGTTGAAGACAGCAGATGGATGACCAGAGCCGCGACAAGCGTGGGCCCTCCACCTAGATTCCAAGTGAAGGTTCGTCTGTCGACGACAGGCTCAAACGCTTTTCCCACGTCTGTGCGACCGTTCCATCCAGCCTAGATGGACTGCGTTCAACATGGCGCACACACCTGTGTCCTACGCGCCCAGTGCATTTCGTTTGCACGAAAGCCTGCCGCCACAAGATGATAGCAGACGGAGTCCAAATGGTTCATCAAATTGGCGGATTCGTATTGACAGCATTCAAATGGCATACCGTTCTCACCCTCAACCGCCGCAAAGCAAAAGCTTGGTCCTCAAGGACTGGGGACCGACATTCTCAAGAACTGGGGACACCGAACGAAAGCTGTTGGGTCCAACCGTATCCTCCGCCCAGTCCTGCAGCTGCGTGGGGCTCTTTCCGTGTTGATGATGTCGCATAACACCCAAGACATGACATGCTCGAACACCCCCGCACTGAACTGAGGGTTCTAACCCTCGTCCCAATCACGTTGAAGGCGTTTTGTATCGAACGTTCTTCAACGGAGAGCTTCGGTTCTCCCATGGTGTATCCATCGTACACAGATTCACCCACCAACCGACATTACTACGCGGATCCGAAATGCGATGCTCAACAGAAGGCCACCGGTGATGCCCGCTGGTTCTTGATGGTGATGCGCTTGACTCGACGGTGATGGAGGTGGGGTTCGAGCCTGGTTCATCAGGGACGTCTGCCATTGCCATGTCGTCACTTCGCTGTGCTCGTTGGCCTCGGCGCGATATCACTCAAAACACAATTCGCTCGCACCTGGCCACGACCATGCCCTCCCACGCCGACAAGCTCGAGTATCTGACCGTGGAGTGCATCCAATGGGCAACGGGATACCAGCGGCCGTGTATGTCGATCGAAGAGCGGCGTGTGAAGCACCGAGCGATCCAGCGGCGATTCATGCTGCGGAAGCAAGAGCGCATCGACGAGCTACGAGTGTCCATGCGAAAGCACTCGATCCAGTTGATGATTATCCAAGCTGCTCAAGAGGCCGCTAGACTCAGGCGAGAGAATGATGAGCTGCAAGACAAGCTAAACGAGCCTGTGGAAGATTTGCTACTGGACCACGAAGCACTGATCGAAGGCAGTGACGACGCAATGAAGGATTTCATTTCAAAGTTGTACAATGCAAGCGCGGATTTAGAGTTGGACGAGTGGATCAGTGGTCCCTCCCTAGTAATATAAAACTCAAATACATCGCCACGATTCTCGATGAACGTGACTTGACGATATGAGTCTGTCGTGTCGTACGTCTCGACAATGAAGCTACTCCTTCCCGACAAGCTAGCTGTCGAATTAAGCTGTTGAAGTCGAGTTTGCATGGCCACAGCGCGCGGGCCACTCGACCCTTGCGATGGAATTTCGGTCACAGCGCGAGCTCGGAAGCTTGAGTTCGCGAAGGATTCAGCCAAAGAAAAAAAAACCTTCACCTGACGACGCGCCACACCCAGCAGCCCTGTTCTCCCCCCAGGCAGCCACCACGACGGGTGCCATAGTCAGGCATTGGATGCTTTTCAAGACCGAATCTGGTGAAAGATTCGGAGGCTGGCGCACACGACCGAAGAGTCAGAGCAAATTCTCGTTGGCGGTGCCGGTTGCGACTCAGCACGCCGGTGTTGGCACTTGTCGTCAAACCAGATTTTCCGGTCGGCGACCAACACGAGAAAATCTGGTTTGACGATAGTGCTAGTGCTAATGCTCCCATGGATTTTCTTCCGGTGCCGCCGTCACGGTCTTCGTCGCGAAGAGCCGTGAAACCGTCGGTTTGGACTTCAGCAGAAGGTATCCTCCTGGGCTAGGAGTCCTGGCTGCTAGTGTCCAGTACCACAGACGAAGAGAATGCAGACGTCTCAATCTCTCGATGGACTCCACCGATCTTGTGCATAGCCGCCCCCGAGCGAGCGACTGATTGAATTCATTCTTGCGGCACAGAAAAGGCCAGGTCGACTTTGCAGAGCGTCGCATGGTTTCAGGCGCCAGGTCATCACCCTCCGACTTCAATGGTTAAATTTCGGTCTAGCTTTTTCGCGACAAACCGACTCGAGCGAGGCCCGCGCATGGGCTCCCAGTCAACTTGGCGTGCTTGAGGTTTGCAGGCAAAGCTCAGCCATCCGTCGAGATGGCGAGCGTCTATTTAGTGGGTTGCTTCAACGATGGGTCGCCATCGATCACCTCTGGAATCGAATATATCTACACGATCACGTCCGACGTGCCCGTCATTTTTGTAATCCCGCCGTGAATACGCAGCAAAACGAATGCGCTCGAAATCTCGAGGACAGGCCCGTCCGAGTGACACACACGGCGCACCTGCAAGTCGACTCGACACGCGGTCTGGCTCTCCATAGTGAGAGCGAGAGAGAGAGCGTGGGGCGATTCCCACTCTCTTCCCACTTGAAGAGGAAGTACCAGTCGGTAGACAGTGCAGTCTTGATTGCAGAACGCTCGCTGGCCTGTGCAGAAAAGGCCGTGCTCTCTCGCAGTCGGCTCACAACGAAGCCAACGTGTCCGTTATTTCCAGGGTGGCCAATCTCGATTACCATCTGTTACAACAGGACGCATGCGCTAAGTACAGTGCCCGACATCACGCGTCGGAGTCGCAAGGTCCACCCTCACCGTGGCTAATCGCCGCTCGTTCTCAGTCAGCAAGGGTGCATGGCCGATCCGTGATGACCATAGGCTCCGTCAAAAGTTCCCGAGAGCGGCATACTTTGATCGAGTCTGGAGCCAGGATCCCTTCGGTGGGGCGTTTATTCATGTCGGATGAGCTCAGCTATCTTACGGTGAATGACGTCGAGTGGGCCAAGGGCTTCCAGCGCCCGCGCATGGCCCCGGAGGAGCGCAAGCAAAAGCACCGGCTCACGCAGCAGCGCTTCGTCGCGCGCAAGCGACAGCGCGTCGCCGAGCTGCGCGTTCTCGAGGACGCGATGCTTCTGCGGTTGAAGCTGCTCAAGGGCTACCGCGACGAGGTCCGGGTCGCGCTCGAGAACGCGCAGCTTCGCGCGCGACTGGACGAGGTCAGGCAGCGGCCGGTGCTCGCGCCGTCTGACGAAGATGTCGAGCTCGAGATAAACGAGATGATCGGTTCGTGCGACGTGGTCAGCGGAGACGTCGGAGCGAACAAGCAGTGTGAAGGTCTCACATCGAGCAGCGATGTCCCGAGTCCGATGTCGGTCGCGAGCGTCGGCACGCCGTTCGCGAGCGCGCAGGAGTGGCTCTGCTGCCTCTGAAGTGTCGCTGGTGTGCGTAGCGAGTCGGTGGCGAGAGACCAAGTCCTCGCCTCCAAGGAAGGAATTTATTAAGCGTTGGAGAACACGACGTAGGCGGCCGACGAATTGGCGGCTATTGTTAGTATCTGTGACGAGCGTGTTGGCTCTTGGTCTTTGAAGGTTCCGCTTGGACGTCGCAACAGTAAAAGGCCAGCCGTTGCTTGACTGCAAACACAAGTCGCGGCGCAGGTGGCAGAACCAGATCAAGCGACTTTGCCCGATCAGGAGCTGGTCGTCTTCCAGACCATGGATTGCCTGTGGGGGGCATGATCATGTCGGCGACGTTGGCGTTCGACGAGGGTGTCCAACGCCGGAAGGTCAGCGAGGGCACGATTGCCAGAGAGCTGTGGGATGTGATAACCGTATCTGAATCTCGAGCAGCCGACAGATCTTTGGCAGTCGCTTCTACTAGACGGGACGTTTGTGGTAAGGTCTTCGTTGTCTCCTTGCGAACCGGAAGACCAAGATGTACTGAGCAGATGAGCCTTCGTTAGGCACGTGGCATTTCCCATGCAGGCCTTTGGGTCATCGAGCTCCGCGATGAACACGACGCGACCATTCACGGGCGGGGTCCAGCAGAGGCCTGGCATGGGTGCCAGGTGGCCTGAGTCCCCAAGCTCCACGTGCTGTTGTGGAGTACAGAAGAAACTCTCTAATGCTGAGACCAGTCGATCTATGGTAAAGGACGTGGCGTAGACTCAAGAGATATCCGATTCAACTCTTGAGGCTGCCGTGCACCGAGAGAATCAGAGGTCGCGGGAGGTCTCCATTCCCAAATCAACCCCCACAGCCCAAGACAAAATGACTTCGACGTCGATGCTGTACCCGATCCAACCCACCGGCTCGCCGACTAGCGTCGACGTGTCGATGGAGTACTTCACCGTCGAGAGCTTCGAGTGGGCGAGCCAGAACGCGACCAAGCCCAAGGTCATCGACGAGGAGGAGCGCAAGCGGCGCCACCGCGAGACGCAGCAACGGTTTCTCGCGAGGAAGCGAGCTCGCATCGCGGCGCTGCAGAAGGTCGTGGATCGACTGGAGCTCGAGCTCGAGCTGGTCTCGGCCGTGAAAGATACCGCGTTGCTTCAAATTAAGAACAGCGTCCTCTCGGCCGCCGTCAGCATGAGCGCGCTTCGCCGCCCCGAGAGCAGCCGCGTGGAAGCCGAGTTCGGCCCCATTGTCGGACCTCTTTTCGAAGACGAAGACGACACCGACTTTAACGAGGTGCTCGAACTGCTGCTCGACGAATAATGATAAAAAAATAAAAGTCAAGCTTGTAAAACTGGATGGCTCAGAGGCAGAGACTTGGTCTCTTTCCTGAGTTGCTTCGTACGGCGACCTATCGGCCTGCCAAGTTTCGTTCGCCTGTGTCTTCCGAGTCACGCGTGAGAATCACTCCCGGTCGAACAGCGCGGATTTGATCCGATGCCGCCGATCGAACAATCGCCGAGGCTCGCTGCTTGCATTCGCGGCATGTTGTTCGTCCGCTCGCGTGCATTGGCCCTGTGTCTCATCCACCAGGTTCCGCAGCTTGTTGACTTCGCCGAAGGCCTCCGAAGTCGTTTTATTTCGTCACTCCCAGGTGGAGCGTCTGTGTGACGACTGGCGCGAGCACCTGGCGGGAAGGTCGGCAGGTGACGGCAATGGCGCCGTGGTGAGCGGCGAAGGAGGGGCCACCTCTGATACTCGATGTGGATGTGCCACGTACGGGGCCCGGGGCGGCCCATGTGCAACCAGGCGTTGAAAACATACAGTACCTCAGCGTTGCCAACGACGCAGTCACCCTTCAAGGTCTCCGATGAATGGACAGAGTAGGCGAGGAATTTAAAATCCCTCGTGGATGTGCGCTCGCAGCTGCGACGCACCACTTGGTCAACCGCTGGATCTTTGAACAGCTTGGCCACCGCCGGCATTACAACTCGGACCGCCCGCCTAATTTTTCTGAGCTGTATGTGTTTGCGTGAGTACCGTACCATTGCGTTGACAGCGCTTGCTGAACGCGAGTGGTCTCGGCTCTGTGGAAAGTGATCTGTATCCAGGCGACTTGATCTGAGAAGCCCGATCTCTGCACCCTCAAGCCTGGTTGTGTCACGAAAGACGCATTCCTGCAGAGGGGTCATCGCATGCCGTCAACATGGCCGGGGCCCTGTTGACGGCCAGAGAGATCCCTTACAGGGCGCTGTATCATATCACGACGGATCTTTGCGAGACTCCAACAAAGCTGATGGACGGTTGTACGGCCCGGCACATGGTAGTCCACACACTCGCCTTCTGTTGACTGCGCAGTGTACAGCCGGGCTACAGAGACGTCAGTGGCCCATATGACCCACTACTGTACTGGTACTGTTTGTCGCTTCGACAATCACAGACCGCTCAGTCTCCGCCTCGTCACTCGGTCGCGAGTTTGTGACATTCGTCTTTGTCAGCAAGCCGCCAGTCGGACGTCCACTTGCCAAATGGAGCGGTTGGTCAACCATTGTCCTTTGTGGGGGAGATGTCTGACGAGCTCGAGTACCTGACCGTGGAGGACATGAAGTGGTCCGAGGACTTCCAGCGCCCGCGCATGTCGGCCTCGGAGCGCAAGGAGAAGCACCGCATCCACCAGCAGCAGTTCATGGCGCGCAAGCGGCAGCGCGTGGCCGAGCTCCGCGTCGTCGAGAATCTGCTCACGCTCCAGCTGCGCTACCTTCGGGCCGTTGAAGAAGCGCGCAAGCTCGACCAGGAGAACCAGGAGATGCTGAGACGCCTCGTGGAGACCAAGACGCGACCCTCGAGCGCTAGTGAGGGCAAGCACGAGCATGACGAGGACGAAGAGCTACACGTGCTGCTCGAGTTCTGTCGGACGTTGTTCCACAACTGAGGGGCCTCGTGTTCGAGTGTCGCACTCGCCCATGAGTGCTTGGTGGCCAAGATCTCTCTCTAAGCCACAAGAAGCCTAAGAATATCCTCGCGACCCGTCGGATACGCGCAATCGCCACACGCGCAGGCCGATCACACAGACGACCCCACGTACGACCGAAGTACGCCCGCTGCGAGAACTCTACCCTTTGATGCTCAGGATTCTAGCACAAGAGCTCGAACAGTCATCTTCAGTTCTCCTATCGCGACGCGAATATTTACGAGGCCGCTTCGCACGAATGAACAGCAACCCATCGCGAACTACAGCGAAGGCATTTTCATCAATTAACGAATCGCCGAGCTTGCAGGACACCGAAATTGTAGCATCGAAGAACAATAGACTGCCTTCAAGGCATTAAAGAACTGCGCGATTTCTCAGGTCTCCACTCAATAGCATAACTCACAAAGCGGGTGTAGCTCACTCGAGCCAACTAACAAAGGAAAACTCCATGAGTTGACAGCCAGAAGTTGTGTGCAAAGTGTCTGTCACTCCCAGCTGGGAGTATGACTCAAACCTCTTCGGCAGGTGAGCATTCAGTTGATTGCAACGGCCATCTGTGGGCAATCGACACGTGGGCAACAAACGTCTGCGAGCATAATTAACAGCAGACAGTTGGCCGGTTCGAAATCAATTGCTGTTTGAACAGATCGATGAGGTCTGTTTGAGATCTGTCATGCGGAGAAGTCCTTGCAGCTGCTTCGAACAGTTGCAGTAACGAAGATTCGCTCGTACCGCAGGCTGCCCCTGCTCAGCCCTCTGCTCGACCTCTTCTGTCTTCGAGAAGCTCACCATCAAAAGCAGGACAGCCGATGTTCCCTTCGACTCGCTTCTCCGTCCGCAAGTTCTGCCTCTTCGTATTGTCTTGTGTTTGCTCTGACGGGGAGAGAGGAAGTCGGAGAAGAACGCAAATCTCGTTCGATCTCAAGAGGCGTTCGGTCAATGCCACGGCACGGAAGAAGCACACATGGCATTTCGCAAAACTGACGGACGAGGAGCATTACTGTTGCGACCTTGTGCCTCTGGTTTGGGGGGCAAAGATGTGAGCGCCCAGTTGAAAAACTAGGACGTGAAATCTTAGTAGGTGTGGACTACATTATGGACAGTTTTATGTTGTGCACACAAAATGAACCCATATGTGGAACGGCAATAAGATCCCACGTTCAAGGATGCCTTTCAGGAATTAACCGGCCTGAGATATTTATGTTGTCGAGCGTTGTCTTCCAGCGAGAACGTCTCACACCCACGCGAACCGGAAGGAGTAGTCGGTGCCTACAGAGCACACTGCGTTAGCCACTGGTATTCCAGAGGCCCCCGTACACCCGTACCTAAATGCTTGAACGTGAGCTGCACGACGAAGAAGACCCACATGATCAGTGTTGTCTGCACGAGTCGTCACCCGCGACGGAGGACAAAGGCCAGTTGCTGGACCGCCGAGTGCTCGAGTTGGCGACCCATGGCAGCACAGAACGCCACGAAGGACGCGAACTCGAGCGCCGTGTACTTCGCGAGATGGATCGCGGTCTTCTCCAATTCGTCGGTCGAGAGCTTTTCGAACTGCTGGTAGTAGATGCGGTTCGGAAGATGCAGCAAGGCTGCAATGTACAATGCTAGGGGAGTATTGGTGTCAGACATTGTGAGCAAGCCACACTAGTTCGGAGAGACGTACTGTACAGGGCCGGTACGACGACCTCGACAAACTCGACAAGCAGGTAGAATTCCACCATGTGGAGCATCTTCGTCACGCTCGTCACGCATCGAAGCTGGATCTGCTCTTCCCTTGTGAGTGAAGGAGTCTTGCTACCTTGTTCAGGGGTCGGGTGTCGCTGTTCTGCCTCGGCAACGCGAATGGGCCGAACTGACGGGGATTTGTGGCGAAGGAGAAGATGTTTGTCTTCGCTTCGCCGTTCATGTCGAGCGAATTTTACTTGGCCGTGGCGGGATATGTTTGGAGACGTGTCCAGAATATAGACCGCGTAGTTGACGATCCCAAGGCGGCGGCCTCGAGTTTCAGCAAGCGTCGCGACACTGGACTGGAAGCTTTTGAAATGGCTAGACCTTGAGGCCAGGTTCAGCACACGGCGGCGGAGTCGGGCCACGTCAAAGTAGGACTCGAAGACCTGACTAACGTCCACGATCGTGACGATGAGAACCGGCCCCCAGGTCGTGGACTGCTGCATGGTCGTCGACACGAACATCGCGTGAAAGACGTCGACGTTCAAAGTGATCACGGTCGGAGCCAGGTCTTCCATGTGGAAAACGCCTCGGCTCACGAGGTTATTGAACAATATCTTCATCACCGGCAGGCAGAAAGAGACGAGCGTTTGATACGCCGTCGGGGTGGATATGAATACGACGTTGTACGTTGTGTACACAATGACGATAGCGACCTGAACTGAGCACACGGGGAGATATCGAACGAGCGTTGCCTTGGTTGTCGGTTCCGTCGCGAGCACATGCTTCCAAGAGTGCCAGAGCATTAGGACCACTGAGCTCAACCATGGTCCAGTGGCCAGTTGGATCATGAACGGCGTTGGGAAGACCCAGATCGAGCCGAGCAACCACAGAATTGAAAGACACACCAGCCCCGCGCACGTCGAGATGACCGCTAGTCTGGCGGTTGAGAGTGGCAGCGTCGGCGAGCTCTGATGCACTTGCTGTACGATCATGAATGTGACGATCCAACCCGTGAAGAACGTGCGAAAGAGAAGTCCGAATGTTTGGTGCCTCATGCCGACGTCCGGTCGTGCCAGTGGCAGCGCATCCATGAGAACAATGATCAACAGACACGGCATCGGTGTAGCGAGTAGCCGTGCGATATTCTTTTTTTTTTTTTGTTAAAGAAAGATCATATTCAAATTAGCGAACTAATAGACATAATCCAACTCCTGGGGACGTCGTGCGGCTATTACCCTCCGGGCCGTCGTTCTTTCCGTGTGTCGATGGACAAAGGTGGTGGGGGGTCGTTTCTTGGAGGCTGTCAGCTGGGATAGTTTAGCTCGGAGACGTTGGATCGTTGCCGTGATGGAGACGTGGGTATCAATCGCGCTGAAGGCGTGCTGCACGTCGCTGGATATGAGGTCCTGGAGGGTCTCATCTATATCGGTTCGGGCGAGCGCCGTCGTGGTCCGTGTCGTGATTGTGTACTTCTTATCCATGGCGTGGTTCGCGAGCCAGTCGGCCGCTGTGTTGCCGGCTCGCCGGACATGTCGGAACTCGTAGTCGAACAGGGCAATAAGAGCTCGTTGGGAGGCCTGTGGCCTCCGGAGGTTGTCTTTGCGGATCATGGCCCGGCCTTGGAGTTGACGGAGGATGAGGTCGCTCTCACCGACAATCGTCACACGTTCATTCGATGCATGGAACCGCCGGCGGCATTCGTCCAGTCCGACCGCGAGGCCCCAGTGTTCCGCTGCATTGTTTGTGTTTGTTGGGCCGAGATAGGTGGCCGCCCACCACTCGACTCGCCAGCCTTCCCCTCGTCGGCGGGTCACAAGAAGGCTCCCAGCTCCGCTGGTGCCTGGGTTCCCTCGGGCTCCTCCATCAAAGTAGAGCCAGATATCCATGTCCGCTGGCGGCTCGTTGGAGCTCTCCGAGTTAAGCTGGTTCGCAATCGTCTCGAGGTGTTCACTGAGGTGCCTCGTGGCTCCGAGGTTCTTGCGGTGTGCTGCAAGGCTGCGCAACTGGGTGTTGATCAGTTTTTTCGTCTTCGCTAGAATGGCCGGGGCCGGGTCCTGGGCTTGCTGAAATGCCGCAGCGTTTCGATGAAGCCAGATCTGGTGGGGGATCACTCGTTGGATGAGCGTCCAGGCGATACCGATGGCTTGCTCCATGATGTCGTGCCGCCCTGTCGTCAGCTCGGAGAGTTCTTGCCGGGCAGTTTGCCGTGCGATATTGGAGAATGTTGACGAAGTCTCCGCATGGTGGACGACTGCTCGCAGCCTTGCCACCGAGTAGCGGCCATGAAATTCAACTTGTAACTTCTCCCACAAGCGGATCACCGGGCGAAGGCAAGGCGCTTCGCGGAAATGCTGGAAACGCGACGAGCGTCGTCTTTCGAGCGCGGAAGGCCGGCTCATTGCCAAGTAGACATAAAATGGTCTAGAGACTATGCACCCGAGAGTCAACGCGAGCGCCTTATCCTTGTGGTAGACAAGAGGTTGGAGTCCTTGGTGCAAACAAATACCGGAGACTTCAAGGGACAGAACTAGCACCGGCATTGCCAACCAAGCCAACCATCAGATATCGCCAGATGCAAGCCCAAGTCTCGAGTTGTTTCTTGTAATACGTGGCGAGCCCTGTTCTCGAGCTTCCAATGCTTCTCTCATTTCTCGGCGACAGCGGCTTCGGCGTACTCGATGAGGACGTAGAATTCGATCAAGTGCATCACCTGCAGCACATTCGCGACACATTTGAGTCTCGTCTTCTCCTCCGCGCTAAGTCGGCTCTTTTTCTCCGTTGCCGTTGAAATACGAGCGGAGGGGGTGACTGTTATCTCAAAATCTCCAGAAAGACCCAGACGATGCTGAATAGAACAAATGCCGCGATGATCGCGAGCGCCGAACACGTCGCGATGAAATCGAGGTGGAGCCGCGAGAGCGGGAGCGTCGGGGAGCTCTGGTGGATTTGCTGCATGACCAAGCAGACGACAAGCCACCCGGTGGAAATACCACCCATCCGGCCTGGTGCTGGAACCCGAGCGACGGCGGGCTCAGCGGGAGCGCGTCGATGGCGCGTCGGTGCAACAAACAATGTCACTGCGCTACCAATCAAGGACGAGGATTTCGCATGGCGGGGAATTCTCGTAGGCGTGAGAGCGAGTACCGTCCTTCGAGTTGGGCTTGAACCGATTCCCACGCTCGATAGACGCAGGTGGTGTGTGGCATGGGGTCACGACGCTTGGGTGAGCGATGCTTCGCTGGAACTTCATCGAACTAATCCAGTCAAAGCAGCTGCGGAAAGAAACCGAGATATTTTTAGTGCACTGGTTGGTGAAGCCGGTCGTCGATCGCCGTGAAAGGCGTTAGTTGCTCCTGACTCGACCAGGAACTTCGATGTAGCTATGGCTCCTTTCAGCAACAAGAAAGCGGCAGGGGAATCGGTCTCTCCTGCAACTGATTTGACGGACAGAGACTAGCAGAGAATAGAGCAGAACGGAGGGCGAGAGGCGACAGGGGTGTGGAATGGTGGCGGTGGCGCCCAGCTGTCGCTCGGGATCTCACCACATGGTACAAGGCGTCCGCGCACGGCTTCCATGATGATGTCGCGTTTTGCTGGCAATCACGAGCTATGCATAGCCAGGCCATCCTTCCTCTTGTGCATCGCCAGGCCGTCATATGTGGTCCACACGCCCTTTGAGCTCTCCAATATTATTGGCCAATCGTTCTCGGGAGAGTCCCTCATCCTGTTCCAAGGACCATGGACCGCGCGGCCAAGGACGGCAGCGAGAGCGCCGACGACGCCGAAGAGATCGACGAGCTGGAGTTCGAAGGGCGGCTCGGCGGCTTCCTGAGCGACCGCAGCGCCATTTACCTGCGCTTCTACCCGGACGGCGCGCTCGACGGCCACGTGCGCCAGCGCAAGAAGCCGCAGCTCCACGGGCTCAAGCTGCTCTCGACGTCGCGCAAGCGCAAGCTGCCGAGCGAGTCGGAGGCCGCGGCGGGTCCGGACAAAGACGATGCCGACAGTCGGCTCTGCGCATACATCCAGGGCCGGTGGCTGCGGCGCGGCGACGGCCATGTGTGCAACTTCCATGCGATGCGTCGGCTGGGCCACGTCGACCGCCACACGCTCACGTGTCGCGCCGAGCTGTTGACGGACGGGAGGGCGACGGGCACGTGGCGCTTGTCGGGCGAGAAAGCGAAGGATACGACGACGAATGGAGGAGAAATAGATGAAGAGGAGACCGAGACGGAGGACGAGACGGTGATCGAGAACGTGTTCGAGTGGACGCGAGTCGAGAAAGCCTCAAGCGGCGGCGAAGACGACAGTAGCAAGGTAGAAATGTCGAGCGACCCGCTGGCGGTGTATCCTTTGACGCCGGGAACGTACCATTTCCGAGGTTTCACGGCGTATCATGTCCCAGACACGCCGCAGCCCCGGACCAAGCAGTCCAAGAAGAAGAAGAAGGCGCCGCCGCGCGACGAATGCTTCGTAACAATGGAGCTGCTTCCTGACGGGTCGCTGAAGGGCACGTCCCGCGAGGTGGTGTACCCGCAGAGCTGCCCGATCCGAGGAAGGTGGGAAGTTGGGAAAATCCGATACGTTCTCGAGTTCAAGGTCCGTGAAGCTGTTGGATACTTCAAATACTCTGCACGCGTGGGTGAAGGTGATCAGCTGGCTGTGAAGGGTGAAGCGGCGCGGACACTGAAGGGAAAATGGCGGAACATCGACGATAACGATGCGACCACGCCCGGGTACGCGGGAGGTCGTGGGCAATTCGAGCTGATATGCGTGCATCGATCAAATTCAAGTGGTGTTAAGAAGGAGGTTACAGATGATTTGACTTCATCGATGGAGGAGGAAATGGAACGAGAGATCGGTGCAAGCGATGATGATGATGGTCTCGCAACTTCTGGGCAGCTCATGCGAGTCTTGACGACCGGAAGCTACGTTTTGAAGGGAAAGGCAATCGACGAGGACGGCTACGAGTACGAGTCGCAGCTAGATATCCGATTGCTGGACGATGGCACTGTCCACGGCACGTGTCAGGAACTCGTGTTCCATCAAGTCCAGCGATTACAAGGTAACTGGACGAAGACCAAGATCCGGTACGAGTTGGAGTACACTGTGAAGCGAGAGGTCGGCCATTACTGGTACGACGGCAGTTTGGACAGCGAAGGACTCGTCATCCACGGCGAGTGGTGCAACATGGAATTGCTTCTCGACGATGGGAGATCCGAACAGAAGGGAAGCTATCGAGGCGAGAAAGGTACGTTCTCTTACGCGATAATCGAAGCGACACGGCGGTGGTCCCACGCCAGCCACAGCGACTTCCCTCGGGCATTTCGTGACCGAGTTCGATGCATTTTGCTCTGCTCGCAGCGCACGCACGTGCTCCCAAGCGCACTCTGGAGCAAGATCTTTGCATTCTGCGGCTACGACTGGTTCCACATTTCTTGCCGGATGTAGCCCCAAACTCTAAGATTCGAGACAAGCATTGATCCATTGTATTTCTTTCAAGAAATACAGCTAGTGCTTTAAAAAGCACTAGCGATTTTGTGAGCATGGATATGTCAGTGCTATTCCCGCCGCCGCTGCTGGTTCGTCGTGTTAGCGAAGCATTTGCGTAGGAACTCGCCGCAATACCGCGACGAGCCCAATCAGGCAGTCGGCATCAAAATGGGGTTCTCGCTTCAACCGCCAGGAGAGGTCTCTGAGAAAGGGGAGAGAAATCCCTTGGCCGTGACTGCGTTTCCACGCCAATCTCCGAATTGCCTTGAGTGAGCGATGGCGACGTCGATCGTGCTCCCAGTGTTCTGGAAAGATGTCGCCACGCCGTGCGTGCGAGGGGTCGTGGAGGTCGATGCGAGTGATCTCGACGACCGCGAGTTCGGAGACGTCACGGCCCAAGCCCTTGTGGAGATCGTGGACAAGAAGTTCGCAGCACTTTCCGAGCCAGACTCGCCCACGATTCGCCGGGTTGCCAACATCCTCTTCTTGGAGATGTCCTGATGGACCATCGAACCTTGGGAGCACTGATCCCTGAGATGGTGAGCGCAGCCCCCGACTGGTCGTGACGACGCGAGAACAGCCACGCGAGACAAGTGGTATGGCGATTACCATCAACATGCTGACTGGGAGGAAGATCACAGTGAACTGTGCTCTCCACGACACGATTGGCAACCTCAAGAAGCAGATTATGAAGGCCGAAGGCATCCCAGTGGACCAGCAGCGGCTTATATTTGCAGGGAAGAATCTGGTGGACGGCACGACCCTCAACGCGAACAACATCGGAGACCAGAGCACACTGCACTTGGTGTTGCGCTTCAGAGGAGGAGCCACGATGCCGAAGCCGTTCGCTGACTTGTCGAAAGACTCGATTCTCATGCTGCGGGACTTCTCACCGACTGCACCGACCTGGCGTATTGTCAGCAAGGAGCTCAACATCGAAGGTCGTTGCATGAACCCGGCGTGTCACGCATTCAAGCACATGATGATTCACCAGAACGGCTTTAACTCATGTAACCTCATGCGCGACACCGAGATCTACTGCCCATCTGCCACTCGCATGTCAAGCCACGCACTTGCGGCTTCTACGATTGCGTGTGGAAGTTTGACGGTATCCAGACCCACAGCGGACTGCAGATCAACTCTCCGTGGAAAGAGGCATTCGGTAGGAAGTACCACCGCTTTGACGCCGATGAGAAGCACGGCTCTGTGTCTTTGGAGAGTCTGTTGATCCTTGTCAAGCCGCGCGAGATGAAAGCCTTGGTGCAACCAACGAAGGGTGTTTGCCCTTACAAAGACGTCCACCTGACCAGCTGCGTGATGTGCTGGTCCCCACTTGCGCCAGCCGGCGATGGAGTGTCCATAACGACCAGTTGCGGCCATCGTTTCCACAGTGCGTGCGTGAACGCGTGGACTAGATGGTCGAAGAATGCTTACGGTTACACCTCGTGCCCCATGTGCCGCAAGGTCATATGATCTCACTATCCAGCCACGTCATATTCATTTTCGTATCGTATCCAGAAGGCCGGTTAGCACAATCGGTACTGTAGCCCTTCTCTTCAGATCAATTTGTTTTTGGCTGGTCGAGTTTATGTTTGTTCCACTTTAGCTCGCTCGGTCACATGTTCTCGCGACACACCGAGCAACATTGGCGGAGGCCCGTAGCAGAGCACCACTTGGCCCACTCGTTGCAACACGCTGCGTGGAAGTGGTGACCGCATGCTGTAGTCGACGCGCTTCCTTCTGTCCCCTGGGTGACCTTCGACCAGCAGATCGCACACACATCATCGGCCGTCTCGACGAGCTTGCCTTCTTCTTGCTTGTCGTTGAAGGGGTACGCGATCGGCCACACCACGACCCTGACGTCCTGCCATTCGTCTGCCTTGAAGGCCCCGTCTCTCTGAAGTCGATGGAGTCTCTCTCCACGAGCTTCTTTCCATGGCGTGCTGAAGTAGGATCCGTCGGACTTGTTCACGCCCTCGAGCTTCCGCACGCAGTCGTAGAATCCGCAGCCGGTAGGTTTCACTGCCCCCTTGCAGGTCGGGCAATCAAAGTCGCGGAACGGATCGAACGTTCCGGACGTGCACCAGCGGATCACGCTCTTGTTGAAGGACGTGCACGACGCGTTCGTGCAGGCGCCTTCGTAGTTGAAGCCTCTCACACACTCACGCCACAACGAGATCTCATAAGACTCGGGGACCGTCACGATGGTGAGACCTTCGTCAAAAGGGTCATCGTCCGCGTAATCGGAGCTCGTGCGCAGTGTGGCCACCTTGTCGGCAGCGTCGACGATCTTCCACCCCATGAACCGACCGCGTCGCCCCAGCTCGATGCCAAGGTGGACGCTCGACCTGTCCTGGATCCCCAGATCAGTCAGCCGTCCACCACCCTCGAGTCGTTTCGGCTGCTCGGCTGTTGGGGAACGGAAGATCAGTCTCTGCATGTCTGGCGGGATGCCCTCGAGCCGATGGATACGGTCTTTCAGATGGCCGACAGTGTCTGTGTCAGCGCAGTCCACCTCGATGGTCTTGCTTGAGAGAGTATGGACGGTGATCTTCATGGCGTTGTAGAGAAGTGGCCACGTCCGCGTTGTTGCGACTAGGC
Source organism: Pythium scleroteichum (assembly GCA_023335855.1). Taxonomy (NCBI): domain Eukaryota; phylum Oomycota; class Peronosporomycetes; order Pythiales; family Pythiaceae; genus Pythium; species Pythium scleroteichum. The sequence continues at coordinate 1,342 of JAADVR010000467.1, read as the reverse complement.
GCGGGTAGTCGCTACTCGCGTCCAAACAGACTTGAGAGAGTGATGGGTCGGCACGAGGCGACTTCCGTTGAGCAGCACGTCGACGACCACACGCTCGACGAGCTCGTCTTCCTTGTTCAGCTGGCGGAGATTGTGGTTGAGCACGTCGACGAGATCTTGAACCGTCGCGCCATCGACCGCTTGCTGGGGCAAATCTGAGATCGGGACGCTGACAAAGCCGGTAATACAAGTGTCGTCGGCATCTTTCCAGGCGACGTGGATGGCCTTGGCTGCGGGCGCAGTGGCCTCTCCAGTGAACCACTTGAACATCGATATGCGCCGTCGAAGCAAAAAACGAGTGTGGCTTGTTTGGAGAACCGCACGGGCTCAAGCGAGCGCGCATTGATGTTGAGGACGATTGCCAATATGGGCGAGGCAAGGTTAGTCCTCGACTTCTGATTCAAAGCTCGAGCGCGGGTATTAATACGACGTGCGGATGACAATTCATACTACGCAGTACGACCATGTGATAGAAAGTGCGGTAAAAAGTCGTAGAAGACCAAAGGTTCTGCCCCGCTTCAAAGTTGCCGTTGAGAATCCATTGGGCCACCCACCCCGCACTGGCTGCCGGTGGAGATTTTGATACCTTCCATCCCTGCTCACAAGGCCTCGACGATCGCTTTCGCATCACAAACGCTGTTGACATCATTGGACACGTCCCGTATGTTCGTGTGTTGAGACCATGTTGCCCACTCACTGATGCAAACGCTACCGCAAGTTACAGTCACTGGGGCCTCCGAGAACCAGGTCTGCACGCAGGGCTTGGATTTCGGTCATATTGATTCTGGGAAAACTCTCAGGATGAGAAGTTGGCTTTAGTACGATGTGCTTGTGGCCGTGTGCTCAATTGTTCAGGTCGTTTTTGCGTGAATCCTTCTGCTAGGGAGCAATGACAATGCATCTCACAACGCTGTACGAAAATTCTCCAATTTCGATGACTTGTATTAATACTTGTCAACGAACGAATGATAAAAATGTAAATGGTCCCACTCAAAGCGATCGACGGCACATCGGACACGATACATTCGCGTTAGCTCGTGTCGACCAGCTCGACCACTGGCTGATGCACTCGTCATGGAAACTGTGGCCACACGAAGTCGTCCTGACACTCTGTCTTGAGGAATCACCGAACTCCGACCAACAGATCGCGCACACATCCGTTTCACACACTGGAGAAGCCGGCTCCGTCGTCGCTGTCAACTTCGCTGCAACTGAGATCTCCTTGGCCTTGACCACGATAAGCAAACTGTCCCAATCCACTGAGCCTCGACTCTCATCTGCATCGAAACGGTGGTACTTCTCG
>JAADVR010000466.1:0-27303 GCA_023335855.1 Pythium scleroteichum | reverse complement strand
CGCTGCAGCAGCGTCGGCAGGCGCTCGAAGCGCAGGCTGAGCGGGTCGAGACGGTCACGGATACGGGTCGGCAGGTCCGAGTGGGCCATCTTGAGTGCGCTCGCCGAGTCACCGGCGAGGTGTCGGCGGTAGTATTGCTGGGCGAGGTCCGAGTTCAGGCCATTGAAGGTGTAGCCCTGTGTGAGTGGGATGGTCGAGTCGCTGGAATCGAGTCTCCGGACATGTTGGGACTCCTGTTTGGGGCTCTGGACGAGCGCGACCGTCGCGACGACGACGACCGCCGTCATGGCGACGAGCGCCACTTTCCGGTGCGACGCCATGGTGTGGGCCAGTCGGGGCGTAATTTATGACTGATCCAGAGGGCGTCCAGGGAAAATTTGGGCGTGTCCGGAGATTGGCGACTCGTGCGGATGCGCGTCGGCGGCCGAAACACGGTCGACACAACTTCAGTGGAGGGACTAACCTCCGGTGTGGTGAGCTGGCGCACACAGCGGCACGCAGATCAGCACACGTCGTGATCCCACTCTCTCTCCACCTGTTTATCGACGCCGCAGAGTCATACAACACGGCATCCGGAATCCAGGGTTGAAGTTGCGAGTTCAGGGCCAACAATCGCAGTTGCGTTTTCTTCGAAGATGGAATCCGCACGAAACGGCCAAGACTCTGATGTGAACTTGCGAGTCTAAACTTTTAGACGCACAAGTCGTCACCTGCCAAGATAAGGATCTTCACGCTCCACGGTGGATGCCCACTCGCTTTGGCACTGGAATCCAGACAAAAGAACACGAGACCAGTGGTGGCCCTACTGTACGGACCGGGAAGTGGTTTGTTTGTCTTGTTGTTCTGCTTGGAGCAAAATGTACACTTGGTCGGTGGCGTGAACCTATGAACCTACAGGTGACTTCTTGTGTCAGAAAAGTGCAGGTTCTTGGACCTCCGAGAGTTCCGCAACCACGGTGGCAGTCCCCAGTCAGCGAGAGTTCAACGAACCCAACCCAGTCGCTCGGAACAAAGAACCTTACCCTTGCAAACTGGATGGCGAAATGTGAATCGAGATAGCGATGCCTGTTCTGCAGCGAAATCACCACCGAGCTCCATGATGATTCGTGGCGCCGAGAATTAAGATCGTGAGCGGGCCCCTCCTGTTGAACATCCAGTTGGATTGCGTGGAATGCCTGTTTGCGATGCAATTGGAATCGTCCGTCATGGTCTCCACTGCACCAGCACGTGCAGAACAGGAAAAGAACCAGGAAATCCTTGCTGCAGATCATCAGCACTCAGGTGGACCAGGCTTTGATGCGAGCGGTCACTTTGGCTCCTCAACCATGATGGCCCATCCTGTGATGGATTCATCCCGCATCTGAAGCTCCGCAACTTGAGGACCGGAATCCAATGCACTCTGTTAGCATAATAGGTTACTTTCGTGCCGACAGTTCAACTTGGAGGTGTTCTACAGAAATTAACTTTATTTCAGTGGACGAGCAACTCCACTGTGACGAGGAGATGAGGATGAGGAAGCTTGCAGGAGCGGAAGAGATGGCAGCCGCGGCGAAAGGTGACGCGTTTCACGGTGTCATACTCGCTCCGCCTACTGTACAGTATTCTCAACACACACGAGTTCGTTCCACGAAAGGCCCGCAGGTCTAACCTCTGCTGGATTCGCCATCCAGCATCCGGACCAGTTCCGGTGCAGCAGGCCGCAAGGCCGGGTCATGTTGAAGACAGGAGGCCACGACTTTCTGGATGCGCTCGGGACAGTTCTCAGAACACTTTGGCCGAAGTGTTCCGGCCATGACCATGTTGAGGATCTGGAAGTGCTTGAGCTTCTGTCCGTCGTCGCCCACGGCGTCGGCGTACGGCAGGTCGCACGTGTCGAGCTCCGTCAGCAGCACGCCGAACGAGTAAATGTCCGACTTCTCCGTGTACCGCTTGCCCTCGAGCACCTCGGGCGCCGTCCAGAAGGGTGTTCCCACGGCGGCCGTCATGGTCATGTCTTTCTTGCCCCGGCTCACGCCGAAGTCAATGAGCTTGGCCTCGAGCTGCTCGCTCAGCAAGACGTTCTTGGACTTGAGGTCGCGGTGGATCAGCACGGGCGTGCGCGCGTGCATGTACTCGAGAGCACTCCCCAGGCCGCGAGCCATGGTGATCTTCTCCCTCGGCCATGAGAGCAGGTCGCCGTTCTTGCGGAGATAGTTGCGCAAGTCGCCCTGGGGAAGATACTCCACGGCCATGACGAGGTTCTCGAGACTGTTCCACGCGACGCCGAGGAAACGTACGATGTTGGGGTGGTCCAGCGACGCCGTGAGCTGGATCTCGCGTGTAAAGTCCTCGACCTCTTGGAACGACTGCCGCTTGTCGTGGAGGATCCGCTTGACGGCGATGACTTGGCTCTCGAACTGGCACACCCAGACTTCACCAAAGGCGCCCTTCGACAACAGACGGCCGAACTGGATCTGGTCGTAGGGGAGTTGGCGTCCGACGAGGTTGGGATCTCCCAAGAGGATCTTCATGACCGAGTTGGACGCACCGCTGTCGTACTCGTCACTGTAGATGCTTCCTTTCCCGGCACTTGACGTCGTCATGGCAGACGTTAGCGTGCCAGCCTGTGTGGCGTCGATCGAGTCGGCGCCTGGCTTCTCCACTGAGTAATGGGTGTTGTCATGGGCCGGAGAAAGCAGCGGCGCAGGATCCATTCCCGGCGTGGCAGCCAGCGGCTTGTCTCCCTCGCTTCTCTTCTTGCGACGCAAGAACCAGATCAACACACCGATGACCAGCAGCACGCCGATGATGATCGGCACGAGGAGAACCTTGTTGAAGCCGCTCGACGACGACGAACTCTCGTTGTTTGAGCTCTGGCCGCCGCTCTGCGATCCTGCCGACGTCGTGGTTCCATACTGCTGCAGCCAGGCCGTGACGATCTTGCCTTGCGTCGGCGCCTTCATCTCCTCCAGCATCGACGTGCTGATCATTGCATTGGTGTAACAGGCGATCGCAATGGATCCAACGCCCGGCGCCGACGCGGATTGGTCGTCGCCGGCACAGTTCCCGTAGGCCGGTTCGCTGCCACTAGCTGCCGTATGGATGGCCGGTACCGAGTACTCGTTGGCGCCGTCTTGCCATACGTGCTTGAGGATCCGGATCTCCGGGATGGCCGTGTCGACGCCGCCCGTGGACCACATGGACAAATGCACCTCGGCGCCGTTGTCGAAGTCGTCGGCGAGGCAGAGCGAGATGGACGTCATCTGCGCGCCGTTGCACTCGAGCGACTTGTACCACTTGGCGCCGTCGGGCTGCGTGCAGTTCTGGATCGTGCACTTGGCCGTGTCCCGGTAATCGGCGAGCGGCACGGCAATCTCGGCCATGGAGACGCCGTTCAGCGTCTGGATGCGCACGAGATCGAAGTTCGGGCTGAGCGCGAAGCCCGAATCCCAGATGAGCGCGCGTTGGAGCAGGCCCGGGAGATCGGAGAAAGAGGCGCCGACGGCCGTGAGCCGGCGCTGGATCGCGTCCGGAAGCGTGGCGTTCGGCAGCGAGAGCTTCGAGGCCGAGTCGTTGGCGAGGAAGCGGCGGTAATACTGCTGCGCGAGGTCCGAGGTCGTGCCGTCGAAGCGGAAGCCCGCGTCGAGCAGCGCCGAAGCGTTCTCGGCGAGATGGCGCATTTTGGTGGGGAGGGGTGTTGGGACGCGAGCGCGTTCTCTGGACGAGTGTGGACGGCCGGCGCGTTAGACCCGTCAGAGGGAGAAGTCAGTGGGCCCTCTCATCGACTGGCAGACTCTTCCGGGTGACGCTGTGGTCTCTGGACCACATCGCGTCCACTTTCGTTTGTTCTCTTCCGCCGTTTCTGCCGTCACCGTCCAGTTGCGACACCCGTTCCTGGATTTCGCATCTAAAACTCACTTACCTGCAATCCGCAATCTAAAATACATCTAGGCAAGGATAATCATACCGATTGGTAAGAGAATGAACCTCCCAAGCATGATATGTCGAACCTACAAACCTTACTCGGCGTTCCTGATATGGGACGTTCAGCGCGAGCTTGCCTGTCCAGAGACCAGCCGTTCAGTGGACAGTCCTTTGCTCAGATCCACGCCATGGCATCGCACGGCCACCTCTTCATCCATTCCCAATTTCCTCCTCCTTCTCGATGAGGCCCTTGCTCGTCGCGCTCGCGCTCGCGGCGCTCGCCGTCGGTGCGCGTACTGATATCCCTGGTCAGCTCAACCTCCTCACCGACATCAGCTCGCCCGTCGAGCTCTCCGGCGACTTACCAGCGTCGTTGACTAAGCGTGTAAACCCCGCAACGTGGTCCACACTACCGTCCAACCTTCGGCGGGCCGTGCTTTGGGACGCCGGCCTCATCCGCGCGGTCGAGCCGGACGCGGACGCGAGTTCCTTGGGATCGAGTTCTTCGGACTCGCCCTATTTCCAGGTTTACGTGCCCTGCGGCCGCACTATGAACGACATCTTCGTGGCCAAGGCCATCGCCGTGAGCGACGCTACGTCCTGCGCCGTGCAGAGCTGCAACTTGGACGCCGTCAACTACCTCGGCGCCGACTGCGCGCTCGCGTCGCTCGAGCAGGCGGCCATGTGCGCTCTGGACGGCGTGCTCGCGCCCGCGTTGACGTCCTACAACCGGACGGCCTGGTCGCAGGACGGCCAGATCGACCGGACGTTCGATCCAGTGGTCGTCCACAAGCAAGGCCCCGGCAAGAACGCCTCAGCGACCATCGACATGTTCGCGATCCTCGAGAAAGGCTCGCTGCAGCTCGAAGACGGGCGCTGCCCGGCCAAGGCCTCGTTCGTCGTGCCCTGCCGAGCCGTCGACCGGTCAGACCCGGCGGTCGCCCGCCAGTGGTGCGTGCCCGAGCAGCAGCTCGGCGTGCAGCTCTGGGTCTCGCAGCAGACCTCAGGCTCGACTGCCACGACCACGAACTCGCCCAGTACAGCCGGCGCGGGGACCGCGACGAGCTCAACGAGCTCCGACTCGTCCAAGACGGCGGCAATCGTGCTCGGCGTGGCGTTGGGCGTGGCGCTTGTGGTCTGCGTCGTACTGTTTGTGATGCTGCGGAAGAAGAAGACTGCTGGTGAGAGCTCCCAGGGATACGTCGAGATGCCCGTGACGCCCCCTTACGACGGTGGAGACTCGGCGCCGAGAGCCTTGGCTGGCGTGCCGATCCAGGCCAAGCTCGGCGAGAGATCGAGTGACAGACCCAGTGAGGCCACGACGGTCGCCACGGGCATGTCGGGAAACATTGGGCGAGAGATTGAGTTGGCGAACGACGGCTTCCGGAAAAAGTCGGCAGTGCTGACGGCGTTCTGCGAGGACCAGGCGCTGATGATGAAGCGCATTGCGTACGCGCGGCTCCATTTCGACGAACCGATGGACAAAGGCGCGAACGGAGAAGTGTGGCGTGGGCGTTATGAACACCAGGTCGTGGCGATCAAGCGGGTGCGCCACAACGAGAACGCCGAGAACGGCGACCTCAAGGAGCTCGAGGATTTCGCCAAGGAGATCACGCTCGCCTCGACGTTGGAGCACCCGAACATTGTCCGGTTTATTGGTCTGTCGTGGCGTGTGCTCTCGGACTTGAGCATGGTGTCCGAGTTCATGCCTCTGGGAGATCTCTCGAGACTAGTCGACACGAACGAAGGCAAGCAAATGACCTGGGGCGATCAGAAGGTGTCGATTGCGGTGGATGTCGCGAACGCACTCGTTTATCTGCACTCGCTCATGCCTTTGGTCATCCACCGCGATCTCAAGTCACGCAATGTTCTCCTCGATGAGCAGCTCACTGCTAAGATCAGCGACTTTGGGCTCAGTCGCGAGCGGTCACCTGAGGAAACGATGACGAGCGGCATTGGAACACTCCTGTGGACGGCTCCGGAAGTGCTGCGCGGCGAGCGCTACGACGAGAAGGCCGACATGTACTCATTCGGCGTGGTGCTCGCTGAATTAGACACGTGTCTGCCTCCGTACAGCCTCAACCCAGAGGTGCAAGGTGTGCGGTCGAAGGGCATGGCGTTGATGCCACTAATCACTCGTGGCGAAGTCCAGCCTGCATTCACTCCAGAGTGCCCACCTCCAATCTTGGAGCTGGCCAAGCAGTGTCTCGACCAGAATCCGGCGAATCGTCCACCAGCGATGCAGATCGTGTACCATCTGCGATCGAAGATCCGCCCACTCCTTTAGATCACGGGCGATTTAAAATTGACGTTAAGAAATGTTACTGATTTCACTGCTGGTACCGTTCTGCTCGGATCTCTACCGCCGACAGTGTTGTCGAGATTTGTTCAGTCTTCTCTGTCTCCAAGTGCCCCGAGTGGTTGCAAGATTTTGTAACCAGCGCGAGAGAGTCGTGCTTCAAAGGATATTTCCCAATAAATCACGAGGAGTCCTCGGCCCTTTTCTTCGTTTCAACAATTCCTGGTCTTCGCCTCGCAGTTCGGGTCTTGTGTTGCTTCGCAGTGGAGAGAGATCTCCGAGCGAACAACGCGATGGAGGCGGTGTGCGCGATGTGGAAGTTGGCGCCATGAAGATGGCCATCCTATGTTGATCAGCTGTAGTTGCCTATTTTGCTCAATGATCGCACTGAGGTCAAAGCTGACGCACTGGTCAGATTATCCTGAGGCACGTAAGTTCTTGGGGTCTCTTGGGGTCTTATCGCTGGACTCTCGAATTCAAACTCACCATTGCTGTCTTGAGTTGTGGATGTATTCGCTGCCGCTGAATCGCGATGAAGTGACGAGAACACCACATCATGTGATCCTCGGCAACCCAGGAATGGGCAAAACAATTTTGAACTGTTACTGAATTAATTATTGGTACATTTACTCCATCATAGACCACTGGCGAGCGAGGATCTCGGTGATTTGTTCAGCCGTTGGCCGTGTTGCTGGGTCAGCACGGAAGCAAGCAGTTGCCAGTTCTCGTAGCCACTCAGGACACTTCGGAGACAGCGAAGGACGCAGCGATCCGCTCATGACGAGGTTCAGGATCAAGAACGGTCGAAGTGATGCTGGCACAGGCGTATCCGATGAAGATCCTTGCGTTGGAGGAGTGGGAGTCGAGTCCGACGTCGTGGGGGTCGAGAGTCCGCCACCTGCTGTCGCCGCGGCGTTGCTGCTGCGATTCTCCCCGGGTGGATCATACTGCAGATCCTGGCGGTTCTGATGGTCGAAGTACGGCAGCTGACAGGTTTCGAGCTCAGTGAGCAGCACGCCGAATGAGTAAATGTCGCTGCTCTCTGTGTATCTGACGCCTTCAACGATCTCGGGGGCTGTCCAGAAAGGGGTTCCGATGCCAGACGTCATCGTTCTATCCAATTGACGCAGTCTACTAACGCCGAAATCCATCAGTCGAGGGCTCAATTCTTCATCAAGAAGCACATTCTTCGCCTTCACATCGCGATGGATGAGAGGAGGCGACAAGCTGTGCAAGTAGGCAAGCGCTCGCGCAACGCCGAGGGCGATACCCGTCTTCTCGGCCGTCCAGAAACTCGCCAGTGTGTCGGAATGGGAGTTTAGATAGCCTTGCAAGTCGCCGTTCGCCATGTATTCAGTCACCATACACAGCGTGTCGATACTTCTCCACGCGACGCCAACGAATTGAACCAAATTCACGTGGTGCAGCGATGCTGTGAGCTGAATCTCGGCCGTGAAATCCTCGATATCTTGGAATTTAGGGCGTTTCTCCTGCCGAATACGCTTCACAGCGACCTGGCTCCCTTTGTAGTTGGCTAGCCATACCTCACCAAATGCGCCGCGTGAGATTTGGCGCTGGAACGCGATCTCGTCGAATGCGAGACGCTTGCCTTGCAAGATCGGGTCAGTGACCAACGGCCGCAGCGCTGAGTTGGCAGCGTCATCATCGAAGCGAGTGGGACTGTTCCGCTTAGTTGGCTGGCTCTTGCGCAGCGTGGTTGGCGTAGTAGACGAGTGAAACGTGTCATGGTCTTCAGGCACCTTTCCATGCAGTTGACCATCGCTGACAACGAGTAGAGTTGCGGCCGTGCCCGAGGCTTCAGACTGAGCTCGTCGCTTCCGCCTTCGCCACCACACAGCTCCAGCCGCCGCCAGCAGTACCAGGACGCTTCCCACAATGATGATCACGACGTACTTCGTCTCCAGTTCGCTGTTCTTCTTGAGCTGTTCTTGCGTGAGCTCGAGCCATTTGGTGACCAAGTCCGAGGTCGGCGGCGGCTGCCACCGCGACTGGTTATTCACCGTGCGGTAGATACCACAGGGCACGGTGAGCCCCGTGGTCTGCGTGAGGTTGGCCCGGGGGCACTGGCTCCACGCGGGCTGTCGCTGCGGCGGCACTGTGTGGATCGCGTAGATCGTGTAATACACCGCCGGGATGCCGTCGACCCAGTAGTGGCGCACGAGCTTCATGTCCGGGATCACGGGCCCGTCGTCGCCGACCTCAGTCGAGTTGACTCGACCCGAGCCCGTGGCCCACATGGCCGTGTTGGTGTCGGCGCCGATGATGTCGTCGGCCACGCAGTGGGCGACCGAGAGCATCTGCGTGCCCGTGCAGAACTGGGACCGATACTCGCTCGTGCAGTTCTTGGCCGTGCAGCCGGCGCGCACGAACGACTCGAGCGACACGGCGAGCTGCGCCATCGTCCGGTTCTTGGTCGTGTACACTTGGAGCAGGTCGCTGCCGGCGCCGAAGACGAAGCCTGAGTCCCAGATGAGCGCGCGCTGCAGAAGAGACGGCAGCTGCTCGAAGCGCAAGCCATGGGAAGCGAGCCGCCGCTGGATCTTGTCCGGGAGCTGCTCGGTCGAGAGCGAGACGGCGGCAGGCGCGCTGGCGAGCGAGCCCGAGGCCGAGAGGCTCGCGTGGGCGCGGTAGTACTGCTGCGCGAGGTCCGATGTCTTGCCGTCCCACTGGAAGTTGGCGTCCAGAACCGCGTCCATGGCGTTCACTGGACTGGATCCGGAGGCTCTGGACGGTGGTGGAGGTTAGTCTCGTTCCCAAGCGAGGATAGTATTAATATACTCGCGGGGGGGGGCGCCGGACGAGTCCTAAGACAATCCAGAGGAAGCGCGTGTTCACTTGCGTCCAGAAGTCGATCTGTCTGCGACGTTTCTCTTGGTGTTGTCGTTCGTTGGTCTGACCACCCATGGAGCCTAACACGTTCGTAACACGTTTCCCAAATTTTGGGAAACGACCACATGGCGCTCCAACGTGGGTTCAGCAACTGAACCTCATGTGCCGCTGCTCACTTCGTTCACACACAACATCACATAGGACACCCAACGCCTCCACGTAAACATCCACCGTGGCGACGCACGCTAGCAAGGTCTATGATCCAGTTATTCCCTAACATTGCGCCGTGAGCGAGGCCGTGAGCAGGTCTGCGACGTCGTGGTACTTGATGCCGACGCGGGAGACCGAGTCCTGCGCGGGCTTGTTCACGGGGAACCAGAGAAAGTCCGGGTGCTCGTCCGCGGAGCCAGCGACCCACTCGCCTCCGATGATGTTGTCCAGGTCGTCCAGCTCCAGCAGGTACTCGTGGTCGGCCGACCGAACGTACTGCTCGACGCGGCCCGTGGGCACGAGCGAGCCGTCCTCGCCGGCCTCGACGACCCACTTGAAGCGGTTCTTGACGTAGAGGATCTTCTGCACGACCGGGTTGAACGGGTACGTCGTCGTCTTGAAGAAATCCCACGCCGCGTCGTCAGGCGTCAGCTCCTTGGTCTCCAGGATCTCGTAGCTCTTGACGGGCTGGTTCCACACTTCCACGCCAGCAGCTACGTCCACGATGAACGTCTGGTTCCGTAGCCCAAGCAGGCTGGTGACGGCGACGTGGAAGAAGCCCGGGCCGAGGTCTCGACGCGTTGGATCGCGGAAGCGGCCGTACTGGTCCTTGTTGTTGGGCTCGTCGTCTTTGCCGTTGAAACGCGCGCCGGTGAAGACGGTCTCGATCGCCGCACTGTCGTAGATCTCGGTCAGCAACGCCTTGATGTCGAACGGCTGGAACGTCGTGTTGCCGACAGTCACGGGGCATTTTGGCTCGGTCTCGAGCATCGCGGCGGGCGCCCACGCGTGGCAGAGCCCAAACCACGTCGGGATGCAGTACCCTGTCTCCTCGCCTTTGCGCTTGGCGCACGCACTGCCGTCTTTGAGCTCGGTGCAGTCCGCGACAGTCGTGCACGACTTGCGGACGGCACTCAGACTCAGGATACCGTTCACCATCGAAACGGTTTGTTTGAAATCGGTCACGTTGAGACCGAACGCCGTCGCGTACTTCTCAGCAGGGCTCGGCTGGCCGACCGACCACTCAGCGTTGATTCCATCGGCGTACGTTGGCCAATAGCTGCTTGGCCATGGCGTCGCTGGCGCCGCGCCACTCTTGGGCAGGAGCTTGACGTTGCGTTCAATTGGCGATTGGAAATGCTCTTCAAGACGCTGAATGTCTTCGCTGCTGGTCTCGAGGCGTCTGCCAGCGTACTGCCGCATGGCCGCATCGCTGGGAAGCGATACGCTGCCTGGCTGAGCCGCACCGCTGAGCTCCATGATTTCCATGACGAGATCTTCGATGGAGGCTCGCGATTCGACCGGAGCAATGTACTTGTCTGACCTGATTTCGGAACCGTAGGCTGGATGCGAGTCTGTGAGCGGAACATGAAGGCCCACGGGGGTCACGGGGTTCATTTGCATCGGTGCTGCATCGCTGAGAGAGTAGAGGGTGGCCGCGGAGAAAACGGAGAAAGACACGAGACGGAAAACCATGATGACAATGACAACGACCACACCAATTGAGAAATGGCAATGGAAGGGGACCAACAAGCGGAAGATCGGAGGTCGTATCGAATGGGAAAGCCCGCCATGATACCAACTCGCGCTCATCAGCACCCGTCAGCGGACAAACCAGTCAGACCGACCCAGGAACGTCCGCAAGGACTCTACCGAAAACTACAACATCAGCAAGGTCGAGACAGAGGAGTTTGGCAGGAGACCAAGATAATACAGTTCTGTAATTACAATTCGGTCCTGCAGCGCGTCCCAGGTCACATACGACAGCGATGCATGCATCGGTAGAATGCCCAGATCGTCAGCGTCATGTAAAGACAAGGCCAGTGATGAGTTCAAGAACGTGTCCACCATGCGGAAACAACATGGCTACATTTCTGGAAAGTCCAGCACAACTGGCAAACCCCACGACGGGTGGTATCCATTCGACTGACGGACACTGTAGGATCATCGCAGTGCCACAAGCGACGCCGTCCTCTGCACAATCCACGGAAGAACGAGGCGGCGCAAGTCGCAGACGCGTGACATCCATTTCCATTTTTCGATAAATATGAATCTCCTGATCTGTTGGAGAATTTGCGTTCTCAGTACGATCCGAGGATCTGTGAAAGTCGGTAGCGCACCTCGGCGGCGCTAGGTCGCTGTGTGGGGTCCAGTGCGAGGCACGAACGGCCCAGCAGAACCATATCTGTCCGGCTCATAGAGCTGAACTCGGCCTGCATCTTGCCCATCGTGACCAGATGCAGTACAGCGGCATCGGGTATTTTGCGTCCGTCGGGACTCACAGCGTTGTGGTACGGCAGCTGCAGCGAGTCGAGTTCGGTCAAGACGATACCGAACGAGAAAATGTCGGCCTTCTCGTCGTAGTTGTTGCCCATCATGACCTCGGGAGCGATCCAGAGCGAGGAGCCGACGTTCGACGTCATAGTATTGTGCGTCGACTCCTCCCTCGAGACACCAAAGTCAGAGATCTTGGCCTGCCAGCTGGCGTCGAGCAGCACGTTCTTGGACTTGAGGTCACGGTGGACGACCTTGGGAGTCAACGTGTGCAAGTACGTCAGCGCCTCGGAGATGTGGAGCGCGATGCGGACCTTGCGGACGTCTGCCCAGCCCGTCTTCCGTCCGAGCTCTCTCCACTCACTCAGCATGCTGCGCAGGTCGCCATTCGGCATGTACTCGAGCACGATGCAGAGGTCCCGCGGCGAGTCCCAGGCCACACCGATCAGCTGGACAATCCGCTCGTGCTCGAGCGTTGAGAGCAGCAGCGCCTCTTTCATGAAGTCCTCGAGGCTCGCCATGCGTTTGCGGTTCTCCGGCAGTATCCGCTTGATGGCGACGCGCTGGTTGTGGTACACACCGTGGAACACCTCGCCAAAGCCGCCTCGACTGATGAGATCCCGGAACTTGAGCTTCTCGTACGGGATCCGCGCCGCGAGGATCTCCGGATCTTTCCAGATCGCACTCAGCGAGTCTCGGTCGCCGCCGGCACTACCGGGCGCCGTCGTGCGCGACGACGACCAGGACGACGGCGATCGGGCCTTGGGCACCTGGTACGAGGACCGCGAGTACGAGCCGCTGGCCGGCGCCGCGTGGTCTCCGGACGCCATGGCGTACGCCGACTCGCCGAGCTCGGCGTCCACCTGGTCGAGCTGCCGTCGGAGCTCCTTGTCGGTCTCGCCTTTCTTGCTGCGGTGGCGACGCAGCACGCAGACGAGCGCGACGAGCACGACGACGACGAAGACGCCGACGGCGATCACGATGCCGTACTTGGTGTTGGATCCGGAGGACGCCGACGATTTGTCGGCGTTGGTGTTGGTGCCGCTGCCGGCCGTGAGACCGTCCAGACTGCCGGACCCATTGTGGCTGCCGGTCGCATTGTGCCTGGTGGCCACGGGCGCTTTGGTCGTTGGCGCGGAGGTTGTTGGTGCGGCAGTCGTTGGTGCGGCGGTCGTGGGAGCGGAGGTTGTTGGTGCTGGTGTTGGATCGCCAGCGTCAGGCTCGGTCTTTGTAGTTGTTGGGGGAGGCGTTGTGGTAGCTGGTGGCGCAGGAGTTGTTGGCTTCGGGGTCGTGGACGTTGGCGTTGGTGTCGTTGGAGTCGGGGGGGTCGGAGTCGTTGGCGTCGGCGTCGTTGGTGTGGGTGTTGTGGGCGTTGGCGTCGGATCTGAGGGTAAACTACCGGTGGTGTTGAGCCCAACAATAGCGTCGGCACTCGCGAGCATCAGCGCCGCTAGCACGGCAGCGAGGCGCGCGGTCCGCCGCAGTCGGCGGTGGTGGCGGCGGCATGCTGTTCCCATCGCAGATAGAGGGGGAGGAATTGAGAAAATGCGGCGTCGCTCGCGCCAACGCCAACGAGTCCCAACGCGCAGCCGCCTGAGTGGGTAAGCAGGTTGAGAGACCGCCCACAGGCGCTTGCAGCCTCGGAGACATGCTTTGGGTTCTGCATCCAAACCTATACAAACTCCAAATGAGAATGGTTTCAGCTGCACCGTTTATGTGTGACACGAAATTTTCAGGCCGCCAAAAAATCTGAACGCCCGTTGGATCGCAGCAGTTCCCATACCAACGCCAACGCCTTTGTTGGAAAACGAAGACTCACAGCCCCCTCGAGGCCCTCGAGAGATTCTTCCGCGAACAGATTTTCTCTTCACGCACGGGGCGTTTCAGTTATTCATGTGAAGTGGATGCGACGAGCCACATTGGCCCACGCAGCAACTTCAAGAGTCTTGAATCAAGACCCCAAACGCGAGGCTGGTGGATGGGAAAAGCTTTGTCGGCACGGCCTGTACAAACGCCAACGTTGGACGACCATTGTTGGCGTGGAACTGACTCGCCAAGTCGCGATACATGAAATAGAAGCCGCTCCTTCAGGAATCGCCCATCCAGCACACCCACAAATTTGTTGGCGTCTTGTCTTCCACGTAAGCTGTAACTTCCTGGAGAGCTACGCTGGATCGTGTGTCCGTATCAGGTTTCCCAAGGCGGAACGGAATCTGTTCCAGACTGCTCCCCAGCTTCCAACGCGTTCTCCATGTTGACGTCTCTCTTTCTGTACTTGTCGCACTCAGAGTGGTGGGCTCCTGGTACATCGCTTGTGGTGTGGGCCACACGCTTTCGGTTCAAACTTGTCCTCATAACCGACGGGACTATGGCACATCGGTTACTGCATTTGCGATAAAATAATAGAGGTATCTGCTGAGTCATGTACCTTCGCCCCCGGTCCAGAGGGACAACTACTCGTGATGCTGATATCACGTTCGACAGGTCGTTCCACGTCCAACTCACCAGATGCGGCGGCCCTGAGAGGTGCCAACTTGAATGTGCTGAACACTCCAAGCCACTCTTCCGGTCTCTCGAGGAGACGGCCCTCGCCGACATACTTACCGAGCGCGTGCCGTCGATTAGACCCTGCACCGGAAGCGCGGAACCTTCTTTCCTAGCTGCAAAGGCTGATCTTCAAAGTGCCCATGGCTCGGATACTCTTCGCGCTCGTGGCGGCGCTGCTCGGCGAGCTCGTGGCCGCGCGCTCGGACGTGCCGGAGCAGTTCTACCGCCTTCTCCAGAGCAGCAAGCCCATCCCGGCCATCCCGTTCCTGCCCAAGCCGCTGCCGGCGCACTTGACCAAGCGCCTCAAGGAGATCGAGTTCTCGTCGCTCTCACTGGCGCTCAAGCACGCGCTGCTCTGGGACTCGGGGCTCGTGATCTCGGGCGACACGGACCGCCAGGCCTACGTGCAGATCCGAGTGCCGTGCGAGGCCTCGATGAACGACATTTTTCTGTCACCCGACGAGATCTCGGCGCCGGCGCAAGGGAACTGCTCGCTCGTGCCGTGCAATGCGCAGATTCTTCATTTTGCGACGTTCAATTGCTCGATGGAAAACGTCGAGACGCTTGCGCAATGCGGTGTGCTCCAGGACGAGCCCGTGTCGGCGACCTCGAGCAATCCGATCTGGTCCGAGGACGGCGAGATCGACCAGGACGTGTTCATCCGCATCTACAAGAAGGAGGGCAGCGCCCGCACAGGTCTCAACGCGTCGTCGGCATCCGGTGCCAGCTCGACGACGCTGTACACGATCCAGGAGAAACGCCTCAATATCCAGGACGACAAGACGCTCAAGGACTGCCCCAACAAGGCGACGTTCATCGTTCCGTGCCGAGAGCTCGTGGCCGCGAACGTGACAGGAGACGGCCAGTGGTGCTACCCGACGGCCAACACGTTTGTGGATTTGTGGATCAGCCAGGAAGCGATGCAGCTGAAGGCCAACGATAAATCTGACAGCGACTCAGCCAAGATCCACACGTTCGTCTCGCTCTTCGCGATCGCTGCTGTCGGCTGCTGCTGCTCTAGTTTTTGTCTCTGGCGGCGACGTCGCCAAGCCAAAGCCGCGCGATCGAGCGCCGGGGTGCCCAGTCGCATCGGTGGGACGTCCGAAGAAATGCACCATGCGCTGATGACGACCCACCACCACATGATCACGACTGACTCGGAGAATACTGGTGTGGGGTTCCCGAACGACCGCGTGTCCTCGTTCACAAGCAACGAGCTCGAGAAGATCAACGCCAACTTCTGTGACCGGTCGCGAGACCTTGCGGAATTCTGTGACGACCAAGAACTCATGATGAAGCGCATCTCGTACGCGAGTCTCCAGTTCTCGATGCTCATTGCACGCGGTGCGAACGGAGAGGTCTGGCGCGGAGAGTACGCCGGCCAAGACGTGGCGATCAAGCGTATGCTGCGCGACAAACAAGGCGAGATTATATTTATGGAGATATTCGCACGCGAGATCCGCCTCGCATCGACGCTGGAGCACCCGAACATTGTCCGCTTCATCGGGCTCTCCTGGCGCTCGCTGTCGGAGCTCTCCATGGTCTCCGAGTTCATGCCCTCGGGCGACCTCGCGCACTATTTATTGTCCAAGGAGAGCCGCAACCTGAGCTGGCAGAACCAAAAGATGTCGCTCGCGCTCGACATCGCCAACGCGCTCGTGTACCTCCACTCGCTCATGCCCGTGATCATCCACCGCGACCTCAAGTCCCTGAACGTGCTGCTGAATGAGAACCTCGAGGCCAAGCTGAGTGACTTTGGTTTGAGTCGCGAGCGATCGTTCGAAGAAACGATGACGAGCGGCGTCGGCACGATGCTGTGGACTGCTCCGGAGGTCCTGCGCGGTGACCGATACACCGAGAAGGCCGACATCTACTCGTACGGTGTCGTGCTGTCGGAACTTGATACGTGCCTCCCGCCGTACTCGCTGAACGAAGAAGTCGCAAGAGCCAAGCAGAAGAGCGCGCAGCTGCTGCCGATGATCCGGAACGGCCAGATCAAGCCCCAGTTCCGCCCCAGCGTGCCCAAGCAGCTTCACGAGCTGGCACTTGCCTGCCTCGACTACGTGCCGGAGAAGCGCCCGAACGCCATGCAGATCGTGTATATCCTGAGGTCCAAGGTCATGCCCACGCTCGTGTAGACGACCGAGAGGTCTACAAGCCATAAACGTAAGTCGTACCCATTTTGATTAGCATTTTTCGATTACTACAGCCTGATTAGGCTGGTCGAGTGGG
Source organism: Pythium scleroteichum (assembly GCA_023335855.1). Lineage (NCBI taxonomy): Eukaryota > Oomycota > Peronosporomycetes > Pythiales > Pythiaceae > Pythium > Pythium scleroteichum. The sequence goes on along the minus strand of JAADVR010000466.1, from coordinate 10,988 downwards.
CGAGTTACTCGCGCGTATCCACCACGAGATACCTCTATAATGCCATGCACCACTGGCTTTGTTACGAGTCTTCAATCGGCTAAAAGCCCAATTGATGTAGAACCCATAACTCTATAAGCCTATATCACGGGTCCGAGCGGGGCACCATCTGGTTTCGAATACCGGCACGGAGGATGCAACTCCACTGAGGTCCACCGCGTCTGGGCCTCGACCCTTGCATTCCTGCCTCCCAGGCAATGAGCTCGTCGTCGGCCTCCTCATCCTCGACACCAGCGCCGACGCCCTCGACCTCCGGTGAGTGCTCTCGGTGTCGCGTCCCGCGTAACACGCTCTGACCGGTTCTGTTTCAGACGACTTTGCCAGCACGTTCAAGACCGTGTCCAACGTGATGACCATCGTGCCGATCATCCTCGGCGTGGTCGTGCTCGTGGTGGTCGCCGTGGTCATCACGTGCTACTGCCGCAGCCAGCGCATCAAGCGCGCGAACGCGGCGGCGCTGGCCGCTCAGGAGGCTCGTCAAGAGGAGCTGCGTGCCGAGCAGCAGTCGCCGCTTCCGCACGTGCTCATCGTCACGCCCAACGCGCCGACGTACAACTCGTCTGTATTCTCTCGTGGATCGCTCCCGCTAGCGGTCGCCGCGCCGAGCGCACCAACGGCGGACTTGGATGACCAGGTCATGTCACTCGAGATCCATCTCCAGCAGGAGGAGCTCGACAGATACGCGAGGGAGCGAGCGCAGCGGCAGAACGCAGCGGCGCAGCAGGCTCCGCGATGGACTCCGCCGCCTCAGCTTGTGCAACAATTGGCCCCGGCGCAGGTACTGCCTCAGTACCAACAGCAGCATTTCCAGTCGCCGCCTCCGATCCAACAGATTGCGCTACCGTCACAGACCCAGCGGCAGGAACCTCAGTCGCAGCCGTGGGAAGACCAGATCTTTGTGGCGTCTCGTATCCCGATGGAGGCGCTCTTCACAAACGCTCTCATCAGCAGGGGCGGCTTTGGTGAAGTTTACAAGGGGTCCTACCGGGGAGCGACCGTCGCGATGAAGAAGTTACTGCCCGACACGCGACGTGACTTGAAGCAGATCGCTGGGTTCTTCTCCGAGATCAAGCTCATGGCGACCATGGAACATGAGCGGATCGTCCGTTACATCGGCGTGGCGTGGGACGCGCTGAACGACGTGTGTGTCGTGACGGAGTTCATGGAAGGAGGCGATTTGGGGTCACTACTGACCAGGTTCGAGTCGGTCGACAAGCGACCGCAGGGCATCGACAAGCAAAAGGCGACGATCGCACTCCACGTCGTCCACGCGTTGACGTACATGCACTCGCTTCAGCCAGTCGTTTTGCATCGCGACCTCAAGTCCAAGAACATTCTGCTCGACGAAAGCCAGTGGAACGCCAAACTGACCGACTTTGGTGTGTCTCGTGAGCGCAGCGACAGCACAATGACAGCCGCGGTTGGGACGATCCTCTGGATGGCGCCGGAGGTGATGGCAGGCGATCGGTACGACGACAAGGCCGATGTGTTCTCGTTCGGCATTGTGCTGTCGGAGCTGGACACGCACTCGATGCCGTACGCCGACGTGAAAGCTCGGCTCGTGAGCGAGAGCGGCCGTGCGATGCCAGAGACGGCATTGCTGCAGCGCATCATGACCGGCCGCGTAAGCGTCTCGTTCTCGGAAGCGTTGAGAGAGGACATTCGCTCGCTGTTCCAGTCATGTGTGTCGTTGGACCCGACCGTTCGACCAACGGCGTCCCAGTTGCTGTACGAACTCCACAAGATCTCCAACTCGCTGTAGCCCCGAAGCTCTTCAACCTATTTTTTTGTGGAACAGTGATCCCTCAGGCTCGCTGCTGTTTGTGCGAGTTCGGAACGAATGGGAACTCCGTCGCCCAATGCCTTTGCTCTCGACTTTGCTTATCTCAGCCGAAGCAAGCCTTTCTGGAGGTGGAGGGTTTCCGTTTCGGCCAAGACGATGGGGAGATTATTATCAGACACCAGAGTTACCTCTCGTACCTCCTAAAATTAATGTAGATCCGTTGGGTGCATCCCCGTATCGAAGACCTTCCGCCAAAGTAACCTTCAATAATTAATATAGGTGGACTTTCCATCCTCCAGTTGGTGAGGCATTCGCTGATCCTCCTGTCGACTGTCCCTGTTGTTGACACGCTGCTCCCCATCAAGCCCGAGACCTCCTCTCGCGTCCACTCCCAAGACACCGCCGCCTCTCGGTCTCTCTCCAGGGTCGCGCTTGTAGGAGCCTTCACACGCCGTGAAGCACTTGGTCTTTCGAACGCGGAATCCAGAGTGAGTCTCTAGATGCCTCGCGGTGCGTGTTTGTATGGATTAAACTTTGCACATACAGAATTCGACATTAATACTCGTTGTCCCTCTGGCAGGATGGACCCACCCAGAGACCGCCGCATGTGCCTCCCGCTACCGATCCTTGCCCAGCCGAGACCGAAGGTACTTTGGCTGGGCACGCTAAGGTCATCTGCTCGTCGTGAGCGATGGGCTCGTCGTGCGCGACATACTCGGCCGTCGTGCTCGACAGCGCGACGATGGTTTGCTTCGGCCCAAGTCACTGGGCAACCGAAGAGGAAGACCACGCGGCCCGACACCGATTTCCGGTCGGCTTCGTCATTTGCCCAGTCGGCGTCCGACGTCACCAGGATCTCCTCTGTCGAAGGCGCCAGTCGGAGCTTGAGTTCGCGTGACCCATTTAGGTATCGCATCAAGTATTCACCGCGTCCCAAGCCACCTTGCGCGGTCGAGCGCAGTGGCGAGCCGCTTGGCCGACCGCGAAGCTGATGTCGGGTCGATTCACTCGAGCAAGGTAGAGTAGAGCTCCAACTGCTTCACGATAGGGCATTCTTCGCTTTGTGGCGAGTTCCTCGTTGATCGGAGTACCCAGGTCGTCGAGTCGAGAGTTCGGCACCATTGGTGAGCGTTGGGGCTTCGCTCCGTCCATCGCGAACCTGTGCAGCACTTCATCAACGTATGCCGTCTGGGAGAGCAGGACCGTGCCGTCACCCGCCGTCTCCACGCGCATTCCTAGGAACTGATCTGGTGGTCCCATGTCCTTCACACCGTACTGTTGGTGAAGGGCAGTCATGAGCCTCAGAACCTCCGCCGCATCGCGGTGAGCGACCAATAGATCGTCGACGTACAAGCACACGAGGAGTAATGAGCCGTTCACATTCGCGAAGTAAAGGCACGGATCGACGTCAGTGGGAGTAAGACCGTAACCGCGCAGATAAATGTCAATTGCCTCGTTCCATTCGCGACCCGCCTGCCGGAGACCGTAGAGCGCCTTCCGCAGCCGCCACACCTTTCCCGTCTGATTCGGAGCCGCAAATCCTTCGACCGGCTTCATGTACACGACCTCGGGTAAGTCGGCCTTGACATAAGCGGCCGGCACGTCCCCTTGACGCGCGATGAGTTGGAGCTTGGTCACCAACACGAAAAACACCCGCACAGTCATCAGCGTGGCCACTGGTGCGTAGGTATCTACGAAGTCGATAAGGAACTGCTGCCGGTCGCCGCGAGCGCACAGGCGGGCCTTGTAACGTAGGTTCTCGCCCCGTGTACCCGTCTTCAGCCGGAACTGCAAGGTATGGTCAAGCACGGCGGCGTTTGGGGGGCGGTCTACCCATTCGAAAGTGCCGTTTTGGAACAGCGCGTCGACTTCCTCGTTGATAGCTCGACTCCATTCGGCCCACTGCGGTGACCGCTTGGCCTCGGCCAGGTTTAGTGGCTCGCGAATTACCTCTTCCAGCACCGTGAATGCCGTGGCTTGGTCGGCTGTCTGTTCGGCGATACGCCTGGAACGCCTGCGTGCGGTCGACGCAGACTCGTGCGGTCCACCAGTGTCATTTGGCTCTCGGTCGTCCTCGCTGACGTAGTCGAAATCGGCAGTGTCCTCCTCCCCCACATCGCTGATTTCGAACAGCATGCAATCGATCACTGTCGCGCCATGCGTCTCAAACACGGGGAACCCGGGGCACCTTGAACCCTTTAACTTCGTCCGTGCATCCCACGGATGCACCTAGCTCACCACGCGGATTAGTGAAACGTTGAAACTTGATGCGCACTTCGTCGGGCACGCGTGACGAGACTGCTTGACCGAACGTGGGCAACTTGCTCACGTCTGGCTTGCGCTTGAACATCTTCTCGTGTGGCGTGACGGATTCACCGCGCTTTGGGATGCGATTACGTATGAACACCGCGTGAAGGAGCGCGTCGACCCACATGCAGTGTGGCAGTCCCGAGTCGGTCAGCATCGCGGAGGCCATCTCTGTCAGCGTCCGGAAGGCTCGCTCGGCGACGCCGTTCTGGAACGAACTGTATCGAGCGCTGTGCTGCTGTAGGATTCCTTCTGACTGAATCAGCCTCCGGAAGTCCCTGTTGAGGAACTCAGATCCGCCGTCTGTGCGAATCACCTTCACACTTGAGACTGGGGCTGCAGCTTGGCGGTCAATCAATTTGAGAAACGTGCGGATCTTCGAGGCGGCTTCCGATTTCTCCTTCAGCGGATAAGCCTGCAGGAACCCACGCCACCACACTACCATAAAGTACCGGTACCCGCCGCGAGACTTCGCGACTGGCCCACTCAAGTCGGCGTGCACCACGCCATCGGCTACCTCATTCATGCTGGTGTGCTCCTTGGGTGCTGTGCTTGCAGTGGCCTTAGTGAGTGCACACACGATGCACGACGGCGGCTTGGCTCCGTCAGCGATCTTGAGTCCTTTCACGAGCTTTCGCTTCGCCATGCTCATCAAGGTCTTGTAGTTCACGTGGCCCAGGCGCCGATGCCATGACTCCAGATCCGTGTCGAGGACGGAGAGAGCGGCCGCACAGGTCAGGTGGTCATCCGTCAGCAACTGTTCCTGAGTCAGGAGCGGGTATACCCCGTTCAGGTCACGCGCATGGCATGCCACTCGATGCCGCTTGCCTTGGTACACCATGGCTCCTGCGTCCGTGAACGTGATGACATCGTGGCTCGTGTGGATCATTGTAGAGACGGAGAGTAGGGTCTTTTCAAACTTGGGCACATAGTGGACATTATTGAGCACAAAGTCGCGAACTGCGCACCCGCCGTCGCCGCTATCTACCACTGCCTTTATCATGAGCCGACCCTTCTGCCTTGAGACCGCCACGCGCCCGTCCGCCACCTTGATGACGAGCGGTCGGCAGCTTGTCACATTTGTAAGGCTGTCGAGCTGGCCGGTCAGGTGGTGCGACGCGCCAGAGTCTAACAAGACTGGGCTCCACCTGACGCCGAGCCCTCATTCTTCGTCTTCATCACACTCATCTTCGTCGGTCTCTGCGCCGTCATCGACTTCTTCTGTCGCAGCCTGGGCTTCGCCGTCGTTGTCGTCCTCAGCGTTCTTGTTCTTCTTAGGCTTCAGGAACCGTCTGCAGAACGCGGCGGTGTGCCCTACGCCGCCACACTCGAAGCACTTGGTGCCGGACTTAGGGGTCGCAATATTTGTGGGCTTCCGGCGCTTCTTGCGCTCGACGGTCGCGGCGTTGGCGTCGGCCGGCCGCTTCTTAGCGTTGTCGCTCTTCTTGACCTTGGTCTTACTGTTCAACGGCGCGCGCGGCGCCTTCCCCTTGCCCTTACCCGCCGGCGGTGCGTTGGCCGGGGATCGTGTCTTCGCTTTATCCGAGAGCCGGCCGTCGGTTTTAGCCTTGCGACTGAGGACTGCGATTGCCGATATAAGTTCTTTCTCTGGAGACTCGCTCTCGAGGGCCACCTTTGTTTCAAGGAAGTCGGAGTATTTTGGGTACGCATTCGCCACAAGGGTGTCGCACAGCTGGCGAAAACACACGGCCTGTGAATTCGAGAGTGGGAAAAAGGTAGGTTGGAAGCGCAGTGTCCCACCCTGCACCCACCGCCAGGTCACATGGTCGGCGACGCAGTTGCCGTTTCCCAAAGCCCTGAGATGGCGCTTGCGGAGGAGAGTACCATCCTGGTGTAATATCGCTGAGCCTGCGTCCGATATCTCGGCGTGGGGCAGCCACGCAACGCTGAGCTTCCCTCCAATGGCTTCTCGTTCACGCTGTATGTGTCCTCCGCCGATGCGGTAGAAATCACTGTAATCTCTCTCGTACGCCCCCCTGTACCACCGCCACTGTGGCGAGAGCTGCAGCGCCTCGATGGCATCACGTATCAGCAGCTGGGTAGGAAAACCGAGTTGCTGCCCGTGCATCCAACTGAGGTTGACCCGACCTGTCTGCCAGAGAGTGGGCTGTATCCTCGGCGGATCTGGGACGTCCGTGATGAACAGTCTGGGTTGCACTGCTCCACCTTGGTTCCGGAGTAGCTCCGCAGCTACTGCCTTGACTCCGCTCGGGTCATAGCACCATCTGGCCACCGTCGTGGTTGCAAGCACGTGGAGCTCAAACTCTACGTTTGGGCAACCTAGCCCACCCAGTGGTTTCGGCATGTCTGCCAGGCTTTTTGCCATCCATCGTTGCGCCCCGCTGCCGGGAGGGATCGCCTCCATGAAAAGTCCGCACCAGACGAAGTTCCGGATGCGTTTGTCGAGGTTCTTAATCACAGCTGGACCAGGCCAATGGTGCCTCGCAACGAATAAAATCTTGGGAACGATGATAGCTGTGGCTGGCCTTGCTCGTTGATAAGCGCTATGCGTTTTAATACTTGCCATGGCGAGCCGCTTCTCAATCTGTTGCGTTGTGAGTTTGCAGACTTCGCTTTGGGCAACGTTCCTTCCAGCCTGCGCCCCTAGGTACCGGCACATGTCTCCCTCTCCCAGAGCCTTGAACCCATAGGTCCTTGTGATAGGCGCCGCCCTTGGGTTCAACCGTATCACCACGCTCTTGGCCATGTTGACGCATAGTCCGGACGCCATCGCGAAGTCGTCAAGGTGTTCAATAACTCTGGCCAGTTTGCTCTCGTCCGCAACATAAAGAGCCGTGTCATCGGCGTATCCCGCGCAGGGAGGAAGCATACCTGGCGATTTCGGCAAAGGATCTCCTAGCACAGGGTCAGCAGCAATACTCCTGTAGAGGGGGTCAAGCGCAATGATAAATAGCAGCGGCGCGAGCGGGCATCCTTGGCGAATTCCTCGAGTCATCGTGATTGGCCTAGATAACACCCCATTGACTCTGAATCGCGCTGTAGAGTCCTTGTGCGTAGCTTCGATGGCTTGAATAAACTGCCGTGGAAACCCTCTACGCTCCAGGCATTCAGTCAGAAAAGAGCGGTCTAATAAATCATATGCCTTTCGGATGTCGAGTAGAACCGCCACCATATCCGCCCCGCTTGCCGTTGCCATCTTCTGGGCTCCAAAGAAGAGATCGATGACGTCGTGGATGTTCCGTCCAGGTACGAAGCCGCCTTGGCTGGGCACGATCATCTCCTGGAGCAGCGGTTTGAGTCGGTCGGAGAGCAACCTCATGTACACCTTGTAATCCGTGTTAAGCAGAGAAATTGGGCGATATCCGAGTAGGTCTTCCGTGCGCCCCGCCTTCGGTATGCAGACGATGGTTGCCTGCTGGAAAGATGGTGGCACAATACCTTCTTTGAAGCAAACGTTGTAGAGGCGCAGGAGGATCGGAGCCACCTGATCTGCATAGTCTCGATACCATGCGTTGGGTAGCTGGTCAGGTCCGGCACGCTTTGTCCGTTTGCACCGCTTGATGCTCGCGCGGACTTCATGCAGCGTGAATTCTTCTCCCAGACTCCTATTTTCAGCTTCTGTGATCCGCGGTGTGGGGTATTCTGCGTACCACGCAGGTCTTGGTGGCCTCTCTGGTTGAATAAAAGTCTCCTCCCATCCGTCGGCCATCCTGTTGGGGATGTCATGGCGTGCTCTCGGTGAGCCCCCCTCCGTCTGTATGAGACTTGTGATAATCTGCATCGAACGCGGGACCGCCGCTCTCACAAAGAGTTCCTTCGTAGCCTGGCAGTTCATGGCAGTTTGGCTTGCGTACCGTCTCCGTTTCTTGAGGCCGAGTGACCGCCGCTACCAGTTTGCGTTCGAGTGATCGGATCGCGTCTGGCTCTAAGTGTGGCCTTCTCATTCGTCTCCGGATCCGTGCGATCTTGAGGTTGTAGGATCTGTTGGCAGCTTTAACCGCCTCTTTCGCTGTGGCGCGCATTTCAGTAATTAAGCAGTCCTTGAAGACCTCCCACGCCTCCAGATACCTCGCCGCCGGGGCATTTGCTGCGTCCAGTCTGTCGTACTCCTCCTGCACCATCTCTATGGCTGTAAGTACGAGCTCTTCCACCGCATCCATTGCGGCTGCCTTTGGCGGATACACTTTTGGCCTTGCTTTGATTTTTTTCCCTTCGCGCTGGGTCCGCCAGGGAGGGGGAGACCATCGCGTGATCTGATCCGCCTCCTTGGTCTGTAGCTCTGACATCGTGTACCCACCTGAGGATCTCATCCGAGACGTACCAACGATCTAGTCGACTTGACTCCATTCGGCCTTGGACCACATACCGATATGTGTGCTGGTGTGCGTGAAAATTCTCCAGCGTCTCGTGCTCGTCCTCTTCCTCTGGGAAAAAGGCACTAGGGCGTCTTCCAGTCTCCAGGCTCTGATCCACCGTTGCAAAGCGTTCGATGTATGCCCTTGGGCCCTTGGTTGGAAGCTTCTATCGATTCTCGGGTGTGCTGTGCAGTTAAATCGCCTCCTACAAGTACTGGTCCCCGGTGGTCGAGCACATGATTCGCCAGTTTGTCGAAGAAAGCTTCACGCTCGTCTTCTTGGCAGGGAGCGTAAATGTTCACCACCAGGACCTCCTGCCCCTAGATGTCGCACTTGATTGCAAGAAGGTTTTGGCACCATAGCGTGGTTATGCCAGGCTCTGAGGATTGTACCTTATATGGGTTGAGCAGAATGGCGACCTCTGCAACACGGTCTTCGTGTACCGACCAATACGACATGGTTGGAGCGTGCTTATTGAATCCCCATGATGCACGGTATCTCCGTTCAAGGTCGGCTCGGTCATGCTGCCTCGTGTGCGTTTCCTGTAGTAGTATGATGGTCAGTTGTGTTCCGTTCTCTTTTGTGCGAAGCAGCTCGAACCATCGCTCCGCCCGTCCGTGTTCCTTCGGTAGGCCTCGCACATTTTGCGATCGTATGACGCAGGACGCGTCAATCCTCGCTTGACCTTGTTTCTGCCGGTGTTTGATCAAGGCTCGTCTGGAGAGCTTGACGTTTAGGGCTCTGAACTCCTCGTGCATTACCTGGTTATATGTTCTCCTGCTAGCAGCTGGGAAAACATTCCGTATGTCGTTCTCGTTTTCCGCGGTTGCATCAGTCAGGGCTTGGTTACTTGACAAAATACATGACATAGATATGCAGGCCGCCTCAGCCGAGGCGGCGTGTCTTGGTGCCGTCTGCACGGGACGGACACCCTCTTCCGGTCCCGAGGACCTACCTGGATGGCTCTTCTCCAGTTTTTGATACCCGAGAAGAAAACTCCTGCACTATCTCCGCGCTGACGGCCTTAATCGACGTCCACTTGTGGCATCGCAGTTCTGCTAAGAGCTGCCTCGCGTCAGCTCCGTACGTGGAGATCCAGAGGTGTGCCATATCACACATAACCAGGACCGACTCTGTCGTCGGCAGTGAGACCACTAAAGCAACCAGCATTTGCAACACTTGTTCCTCGTCGGTCTGTGGGAGCGTTCTGTGCTGCTGCACATTCCGTGAGAGCGATGCGCCCATCTCTCTCCACAGGTCCTCTTGCTGTGCCGACTTCCATCTTTCCTCTGTTGTCCCTCCAGACGGTGTCGCTAATTGTGCATACTTGAGCTGATCGTCCTTGTTTGCCTCAGCCAACCACTCCTTGATCCGGATCCCCCTGCCGAGCATGGTGAGCTCTCGTCCGAGCCATCTGATAACTCGTGGCAGCCGAACCGCCAGTGCGACCAGCGGGTAGGAGAGTCGACGCAGCAGTGTTACCACCGCCGCTGGATCGTTAGCTCTTCGCTCGACCGCTTCCGTGAGACCTCCGGCTGCTTTGAGTGCGTCGTCCGGGAGTTTGTCGTGAGCTGTTGATGATCGAAGCTCTTTCATGTTCGCCCTTTCCGCTGCTCGCCACAAGTCTGCCTCATCACTGCGCAGCCTCTGCCGTGGGGTGAGATAGTCACGCTTTCACCGACCCTGAAAGCGTGACTATCTCACCGCCTGCCCCTACTGCGTTCCTCTCGGCAATGGGCAGTGACGTGCGCGAGACCGCGACGTACAGGCCTACGCTTCGCAAAGCGTTGTCTAGTCGGTGCTTCATCGTTTCAGGGCCGTGTGGCGTCTGAACTGGATTGAGCCATGCTTTGTAGAGCCGCTCTGGGAACCGAAAAGTCTGAAAGTGTCCTCTGTCTGGTCCACCGTCGTGCACCAGGACTCTCGGCGTTGCCTTGAAGTTCAAAATTGTCTGAATCATTGCCCATGCTTCCGCCTTGGTTGGCGTCAAGATCACCATTCGCTCGTCGAAATCAGATTTGGCCGTAGCCTACTCGATGATGTATACTTAGACGCACGCGTCCGCTCCGATGATGAAAATGGGCTCTCTGAGATACCACACCAGCCCGAAAATCTCCTCCGCCCCGCTCCATCTTTCTCTCGGTATCGGCTCACCTCTCGCGAAGTCCATAGTCTCGAAGATGGATTCCACGATCTCGTGATACTTCTCGGAGTCTGACAGGCTCTCGCCCGTGTCACCGTACCATCGCCTGCGCAATTGTCCGATTTGCACTGCGCCGTCCTTCACCATCTGCGGCAGAGAGTGCAATGTGTAAGTGCACCCGATTTGCTTCAGGTCGTATGCTTCTTTGGAAGAGTAGTTTCCGTTGCCCAACGACTTTACCTTTACACTGCCTCTGAGAGTGCCATCTACGGCTTGATGTAAGCATCTTCCATCCGCGAGGTTATTCACCAGTCTGGCGTCAAAGGCAAGCTGCCAGTCCTCTAAAGTCCTTAGCTCCTCCTCGAGCGCAGAGGGTTCG
>JAADVR010000465.1:0-27340 GCA_023335855.1 Pythium scleroteichum | reverse complement strand
ACGAAGGCGATGAGCCAGCCGATGGCGATGTACGGCCGACGACGGAAGCCGAAGATAGGGTAGCAGTCCGAGATGATGCCGAAGAACATCTTCCACGTCCACGGCAATGCGAGCAATGCGCCTACTGACGCCGTCTCGACGCCCGTCATGTGGAGGTAGTTGTTGAGCAGCGGGTAGTTGACGCCCCATAGCGAGCCGTAGACGACGCCGATGGCTGCGTACTGGGCCAGCAGCCCGATGTTCTGGCGGCTGTAGAGGTTGGGCGTGCCGCCAGGACGCAGCGCGCCGTCTTCGAGCACGTCGGGCGTCTTGACTTCGGCGTACTTGTCTTCGACCGTGAGGCCGGGCGAGCTCGAGAGCCGCTGCTCAAGGCGAGCCGACTGGTCCATCGTGGGAAGCTGAGCGGAGACGTGGAAGTTTCCCGAATGGGCCAGTGGAAAAGTTGAGGTGCATGTGCATGAACTGTTGAAGGGCGTCCACCAATGCCCTCTGGGCAGCAGGCGTGGCTGGTTGGCGGCTCGTCCGGTGGTCTACTCGGTCAGCGGCTTCAACGTGAGCCAGGCACGCGCCTCGCGGCCAATGGGCAGCCCCCGACCAAATTCTAAGCAAGTGGGCGCATGGCTCGCACCAATCAACAGCCTCGCGAGTCTCGTCAGCCAGCTGGTGATTGAGGATGAGTTAGGGTGCAACGAAGCGACTTGGCCCGGCTGAGAGATCTTGCCACAGTGCATACCCGCTCGTGAACATCTCCCCTCTTTTGCTGACTGTGCATACTCTTTGAGGTGGATAGAACCTCTAGAAGACACAGTATTTCAGCAGTGCGTTCCTGCCCTTGCGATGCACACGCTACACTACGCATTGAAAAACCCAAAGATGACTTGAGTTGGACGAGCTTCCTGTCACATCTGTCGCTGAAAGAGAGTGTTTGCTTGGAGGCAACCACATCGTCTATGACCACAGTCGGTGTGTTGTCAACAAACTCAATCGGGTCTTTCGAAGCTCGCGAAAGCGACAGTTGATCGTCCGTCACCTGAGGATGCAACGCACCACCCAAACCTCGTGGCAAGCAAACTCGCGTTGAATCTTCTTCACTTCGCCGAGAAGGATGAACAAACCGCTAGTCTCAACTCAAACCTATCAGCAGCCTGTTGATAGGGAAGATCGCGTGCTCAGCAGCAATTGGACAGCCCCTCACGGGTCTCCCACGAGGAATCTGAGCGCAGCGGGAATTCCTTCGCCAGATTGCACATTCCGTCGCCTTCATGAGTAGACTACTACTGGGTCGATAGGTTGGATCACTGCGAACTTCATTTGTTGTCGTGGGCCCTTCAGGGCAACCTATGCTCGGAAAGTGGTTCAGTTCGACTGGATTGCCGCCCGGAAATCAAAGCGAAACCCTCTCAGTTTGCCTAGACCTTCAATCAAGCAGAAGATGGCATCCTTACGGGCAAATTCTGGTTCAAGGCTCGGAACCAAACGAAATCAAGCCTGCGATGCAGACACCGGCGGCATGGGTTGATACGACAACAACAACCCAGTGCATAAAGTGGTCTCGGTCCTCACGGAGGATCTCTAACAGCGGGATCCCTGCGTGAATCTCAATGGCCGTCGCAATCGTGTCCGCTACGATCTCAAACGCGACCTGTGCTGCCCACGCCGACAATTGCTCAAAGTACAGATCAACAGCAGTGGACGCATGCGATACGGGCACGTCGACGGAGTCGTTCCATTGGAGCACGAGCATGAAGATGGAGACAAGCCCGATGCTGCAGTACTCGGATGCCATCTCTGCGTAAATTTCGATGGCGCAGAGGCGCAAGTGGTGTTTTTTCCACTTGTCGTGACTGATTTCCAGTTTGACGAGGACGCCTTGTAGCTCTTGGGGGTCTGACGATTGGTCTTTGGTTGCGTTGTTGACGATTTGTTGCTTCTGTGCCTCCATCTTTCTCTTTGCCTTTCGCACCGCAGTCAACTCAACGCCAACAACTCCCAAGCGGACTAGAACCTCTGCTACATTGATCAACGCGGACGTTTTGTAGATAGAAATCGAATTTGCACCAGCTTTTCGCACGGCCATTCGAATCTGGATCTCGAAGTGCATGATTGCACCAACAAGTGTGTAAAACGTGTTGCGGAGGTTGCGTGTTTTGCTTCGAAGAATCAACGACTTCACCATCATCGGAAGAGCGATATTGATGATCGTGGTGCCCACGCAGAAGAGGAGCATGGAGAGTGGAGTCAGCAGTTTGACGCGGCGCGCGAGAGATACATACTCTGCATCTATTCCGCAAGCCATGGTCGTTGGGACGACCACACAGCACCACCGCGCAGCCATTCCTCTCCACGACGATGCACTTGGGCTCGGTGGTTGTTGGGGTATGGTGACTGGTCGAACCACCGCAACTCGGCGCTTGATGTTGCCCCGCATTGAGCGAACGATCCTTATCGATGTCAACACTGACGACGTGAGCACTGCAATAAAGCAGATGAACGTATGTAGATTGCTTTTGATCACAGGAACGTTCAGCTGGAATAGAACAGTTGTGAAGAAGCCCACTGACAACAGCGAACACACCAGGATATGACGCGTCGAGAGTCGCAGGGTGAGCCAAAAGCAACTCCACATAGAACGCTGCTGAATATCTGGTCGACCGCGGAGGATAAACGACAACAGCAGCCCGGATACTAGAGATCCGAAAAACGTGCAGTTCCACACCATGCACAGCGTAAACCCCTCCAAGTTGGAACGCGTCGAGCTGTTCGCGAAGGAATCCCCCCACCCATATAACCCGGCAACTGCAAATGCGACGGCATTGCTGAGAAGACTGGAGATGGTAAGTTCTCGCACAACCAGGAGGCTGGGGACGAGCTTCTCGCGGCGACGAACTCGTGTTGTGACAGACCTAATAGGTGGTAGTAATTCGAGCATCACTGCAAACATTGTCGGAGTTCGTCGCGCTCGCTTGAGCTCTCAGACTGGACACTATTGATATCATTTTGTCACCTGTCCTGGCGCTTAATTTAGCGCGACCAGTCATTGAGCCTGTCTTCAAACGTGGCTTCTAGGAGGCACAGTGCAAAAAAACTCCCATGCGACATCTGGTCGGATGGGCAGCGGCGTGTGGCCCTAACGAGAGCAACATATGGATCACGTAGAGGCGTCCGGATCGCAACGAGCTCAAGAGGGGCTCCCCACACACTTGCCGAGTGTGTTGTGTTAGTAGATCTCGTCGACGGGCTCATGGGTTCTACTCACCTTGGGTCTGACCTGTATAAAGTTCAAACCCAGCCGCCTCGACAAAAACCCATTTGTTCGGAGAGTGATGGTCGTCTCTTCCTTTGTGTCATCCGTCGAAGGATCTCCTCGCCGGCCACCATGGAGAGCTATGCCGTCGCCGACGTCGAGATCGACAAGCCGCTCAAGAAGCCGCAGCAGATCGAGCGCGTGCTCGTGAGCGCGGCGCCATGGGCTGAACAGGCGCCGCTCGTGAGCGTCGGCACGAGCGACGGCGCGCTCCACTGCTTCGTGCCGCCGGCGTCCGCGTCGCTCGCCTTTCTGCGCTTCCACGCCACCTACAGGCGCGTGTACCACGCGTGCGCGCAGTTCCTCGACTCGTGGAGCGTCTACGCCACGCTGCTGGACGCCAAGCTCACGCTCTATGCGCTGCCACTGCACTCGAACCCGTTCCTCGAAGGCAACTCGATGGTCCACAACAGCTCGCGTGACGCCATGGTCGCGGTCGAGGAGACGAAGAACACTGTGCTCTTCGCTGTCCACGAGCAGGCCAAGGTCGCGTGCTGCTTGGCAAAGCAGAACACGCTCAAGGTCTTCGACTGGACCGTGAACCGCACGCTTGAGCTGCGCGTGCAGCATGAGCTGCCGGCCGTGATCGCGACGTCTAAGTTGCTCTCGCCATCGTCGCTGCCCGTACAAAAGATGCACCTACTCGGTGAAAGCTACGTGCTGCTGCTGTTCAAGAAGGAGTGGTGTGTCGTGAACCTCGACAGCGGTAAGGTCGTCGAGCTCACGGCTGCATCGTCGTCCGCGGCGAGCTCGCTGGTCAACCTGGATGCAATTGCATGCTCGACAGTACTACCACCGTCGCCACCAGCAGCTCGTCCTGGCCGAAACGGCGTCCCGCTCGTCCCCACGCGAACAAACGATGCGTTTGTGGCCGGTAAACACTTTGCTATTCGGATCTCCATCGTTTCAACCCAAGTGAACGCGGCGTACAGTGGTGGCGACGTCTTCAAGGTCGCGGTCGAGCGCGTGCTCGAGTACAATGTCCCGCCGAAGAACGCCTTCCACCACCACCCCTTTGTGCTGCTCGATATGCAGGACAAGCTGACAGTGTACAGTGTCGGCAGTTTGAAGAGCGTTGGCAGTGGCTTGCCGATCAAGTCGTTGTACGGCGGCGATGTCACTGTAGCTTTGCCTTCTTCAGTCCCTGTCGGGGCGTCGACGCTGTCAAGAGAGTTGCTGGGCCGCGGTCTCCCGGTATCGTTCTTGACCATTGCAGCTCCGTTCACTGTCCAGTTGTTGCAGATGGTTTCGATTCCGCAACTGCTCGAGCAACACGTGGTGGAAGGTCGCCTAGAAGACGCCGTGATGCTGGTCGAGTTGTGCCCCGAGGAGGCAACTTTGAATGACGACGAACGGAGCGCATTGTTCGCAGACTACGCGCTTCATCTATTTCGAGACCAACAGGAGTTTAGCAAATCGATGGAGTACTTTTTGCGGGCGCGTTCTGACGTGCACGACGTCCTGTCGCTGTACCCGAAGGATCTACTCCCTCGCGTATCTGTCGTGCGCGAATCCTCCAACTCGTCAGCCAAGCTCTTGTCAAAGCCCACCCCATCACAAGCTCTCAAGGGTGAAGAACTAGTTAGAAGCCTGGTGGCGCTGATTGAATTCTTGACGAAGTCTCGCGAAACTCTGGCTCCGAACGGCGAAGTTCGAAGCCAGCAACCACAAGAACAGCAACGGCTTCAGGTTCTTGACACGGTTCTACTCAAGTGTCTCGTGCTAATTTCCGAACATCAGGATCCGACAAATAACCCTCAGCGCGCGCGTATCAGCTATCAACTCTTTGAACTTGTCCGTGCATCCAACTGGTGCGAAGTCGGCGAAACCGAGGTCTTCTTGCGAGCCCACAATCAATATGACACGCTGCTGAGCTTCTACGAATCTCGCAGGTTGCATCGCAAAGCACTGGAGTTACTTGAAGATCTTGAACGAAGTGCGGCAGCCACGCAGGCTTCGACCTCTGTCTCCAATCAAGCGGTATCTTCCAAATTCTCCAACGGAATTCGATCTGCAGCCGACTATCTCGAACGAACGACACTATATCTCAAGCGTCTTGGCCAGAAAAGAGCTGAACTAGTCTTCGAATTCTCTCGCCGCGTCATTTACGCTGATCCGGTGTTGGGATTGTCCATTTTCACGCAAAGAGAGGAGGAGATTGAAGACCGCGACCAGGATATCGATCCTGCGCTAATCTTGAGCCATCTTAAGACTTGTCCAGTCCAACCCAAACCCGTGACGTTGACTGCTTCAGATGACGAAGCAGATGTGGAGAACTCAGCGTCCCTACCATTGTCGGAGAGTCGTTTCCTCGCTATCGAGTACATTACCCAAGTGATCCTCCATGATCGCGTCAAGGTTCCTGTGCGGCTTCACGACGATGCGGTGTACCTTTTGCTGGATGCTATCCATACCGAGCTCCAAGGCGCTGCGTCATCTTCCTCGTCTCGTCTTGCTGGCCGCGTCGCTCAGCAGCGAGGCCTTCTCGGTCACCTTCGGCGAAAGGTATTGGAGTTTCTTGAATACCCTGGAGCTCAGTACCACCCTGAACGGATGCTCAGTCGGACACCTCCCGAAATGGTGGACGAGCGTGCAGCCTTATTATCGCGGCTTGGCCGTCACCATGAGGTGTTGCAACTGTACGCCTTACAACTTCGCGATGCCGCGCTTGCCGAGGCTTATTGCAACAAGTGCTACGAGTCGAAAGAGGTGGACTCGTCCATCTATTCCACACTACTTCGACTGTACTTGCGTCCCACTCGATCCACAACTTCCAGTAGCGTGGTGCCATCCTCCTCGCCACCAAACTATCAGCGCTCTGCGAGCGCCCAGGTGCCATCCCTCTCGCCACCAAATCCGCTTTGGCAGCGCTCTGCAAGCGCCCAAGTTTCAACATCGACTGGTGGAGCGACTGCCGGGCCTGCAGGAGCATTGTCTGCATCGCCAAGTGAGGCCGTCTCGGCAGCCATCAACATCCTCAACAAGTACGCCGAGCGCATCGATGTTGCCACGGCACTGGACTTGCTTCCCACGGACGTACCAGTGTCAGCGCTCGCAGGATTCTTTCGACGTGTGATGGAGCGTCAGGTTGAGCGGTACCGCAACGGTCAGATCAAGATGCAACTCGCGAAGATGGAAAATTTCAAAGTGCGCGATAAGCTGACTGTGAAACGCAAAGAATCAGTTACGGTCTGGTCGTCGCACTGCTGCTATGTGTGTGGAAAGAAGCTTGGAGTCGGCACATTCGTTCGTCTTCCGCAGGCAGGTGGGACTTTCACGCTCGTCCATTTTTCGTGTCAACCGGCAGTGCGTTTACCAGAGAAGACGGCAATTTAGTTTGCAGTCGGCAAGTCGTGGTCCCCAAGTAGGAGTGGCTTCTTCCATGAAGACTGTCCGGTCAGTTTGTCGAAATAGTAGTATTGCTTGGTCTCAGGAT
Source organism: Pythium scleroteichum (assembly GCA_023335855.1). Taxonomy (NCBI): domain Eukaryota; phylum Oomycota; class Peronosporomycetes; order Pythiales; family Pythiaceae; genus Pythium; species Pythium scleroteichum. Next base: position 20,600 of record JAADVR010000465.1, on the reverse strand, counting down.
CAAACACTTTTTGAATTCGCTCGTAAAGTAGCCGTAGAAGTTCCTTTCTTGCGAGACAGCGCTTTCCAAAGCCCACAATCAGAGCCTGTGCCTCCGCTCTGTCTGTAATGGTGTATTCACGACGCCTTTTGACTAAGCGAGCAACTTTCACTTCATGTTCGGCAAGTAGTGCCGGCTTCATCCAGCTGACTGCACCTGTCTGTTTGTTGTAGTAGTAGTAGCAACCTGTTGTGTCATCAAAAACCTTCTCGTACGCCTCAATGAGCCTCGCTTTGAGTTCCACTCTAGCACGAGAGACTCGCCACGCTCGCTGAATGTAACATGCAGCTTCGTTGGGGGTAAGCAACTGACGTAATTTCTGGAGACGCCGCTTCTCGCGCTTGATCCTGGCTTTCTCGCTGATCCCCGGTATCGGCTTCCGTTTGCTACGTCGTATCATACCTACATAAGTTGAGGTCGTCAACTTTGACTGTCCTGAAGACTCGGGATCGTGAACATCTAAGTCGAACTCTCCGAAAACAGCAGGCTTGAGCCACGACGATGTGCCCGTGATACGATCGTAGTAATACGGCTTAGTTGTCCCTTCGTCCATGATTTTCACATAGCGGTGTTGCAGCAGATCGAAAAACGTTTTGCGGCTCCGAAACCGCCGATACAGAGCCTGGATTGTGCATGCAGCTGCATGTTCGTTCTCATACTTGGCTTGACGAGGTGGTCTGTTCCTCTTCTTCTTCTTCTCCTTCTTCTTCATCTCCACTTGGACGGTCTCTGCCTTCCCAAGATCTCCGGTTTTCAGTCCATTCGCCTCATCTTCTGGCTCGGCTCCGAGCACTTTTGGTTTCTCCCACGTTGAGACTTTCGTGACTGTGTTATAGTAGAAATACTCGCCCGATGTCTCATCCAGGATTCTCCGGAATTGCCCTTGAATCGATCGTCGAATAAATTGTCCGGCTCGATAGGTACGAAAAACTTTCTGGATGACTCGGGCAGCATCGTCACGACTCAAACTTGCGTACTTCTTCAACCGAGTGATTTCAAGTGGCTCACCGAGATCATACAAGCGCCGAAGAAGCATCGGCTCCTCAAACAGGATCAACCGCTGCTCCGCAAGCGGGTGTGTAGGCGATGGAGACTGCTGAATTACCTTGTAATACAGTCTCTCGTTCTTGAGATCGAAGTGTTTCTCATACTTCTGTCGCAGCAGCTTCTTGCATTCAAGGTGTGTGATGTGTGCTCGCCAGTGCTTCTGAAGCACAACAGCAGCCTCTTCTTTTGTTTGTGGTGGCTTGATTTGAGGCAACTCGTCGGGATCACGGATGGGGATGTCTACATCCTCAGGGATTTCTTCCGGATGAGTCCACGAGGTCGTGTTCCGCCATAGATTGTAGTAAAAAAAAGTGTCGTGCTTGATGCTGAACACACGTTGGTAGTGTTTTTCACGAGCCTGCTGAAGCACTCGTTTAGCTCTTCTTGCTCGGTACAAGCACTGAATCTTGCGAACCGCTTCGGATTCGGACAGCGGTGTCCCTTCTGGACGAACGCCATGAAATTCCTTCCCATGGAAGCACTGGCGGCAGATCCACAGCTTCAGCGGTGATGGACTAAAACCGTCACAACGCCAGCAGACGCGGCACAGCGGGTGAACGATTGCGTGGATGTCAATTGCATCAATACGCTTCTTCTCTTCAAGTTCTCGCGCTTCTCGGTCTTTTCGGTCCTTCGCAGGCTCAAGTCGGAGTGGTAGCGGGTGGTCAATGCCGGGGAGCGATGACGAAAGCGGCACTTTCGGAAGGTTCGAGAAATTAAGCTTGGGTATCACAGTCTGTTTCACGCGCCACAAGCGATAGGCTTCTTCGAGCTCGTATCTTTGGGGCGTGAGGGAGAGTGTGTTGAAAACTGTGAACGTCCGACCGCACGCAATCGATGCAATTTTACTGAATGGAGTGCCGTCTGCCAGTTGAAGTAGCATTGGCCTTGAGCTAAACGAGTGCATACTCCCCCAAGCGTACACGCTGTTCTTTGCGGTCAACACTGCCGTGTGGTGCATCCCACATGCGATCTGGACTGCGAGCTCTTCGTCAAGAATTGGAGGCGCAGGGATGCGAACGGGTTTTGGGTAGTAAGTGACTTGGTCTCGCTCATCAGTGCCGAGCTGACCGTAAATGCCGGTCCCCCAAGTGAACACTCGACCTCTTTTGGAAGAAGCAAGACGGTCGGCCTGGTTCTGATTATCCATGGCAATACACGCGCTGTGCCAAGCGCCACATGCGATCTCCAAAACGATGCAGTGTGCCAAAGGTCCGGTGACTTGTGTGGGCCGGCAACCGCGCTGCTCTTGTTTGCTCACAGATATGCCTAGCCCCAGACGGCCTCCATCGTTACATCCCCATGTGTAAAGTTTCCCGTCCACCGACAGTGCCATGCTATGCAATGCTCCGCACGCGACCTTAGTGATCCTCACTTCTCGCAGCGAGTCGACACGGTGAAGCACAAACGCCTTTGGAAACTGGACAGTAGTAGCGTTGGAAGGTGGTTTGACCGACAGCTTGTGTGGGGACGGCGACGACGACGTGGCCGCCACGGCACCTGTGCCCAGCTGCCCGTACGCATTGCTTCCCCATGTGAACAATACGCCGCCATGGCCAGCCACGAGGTCGCACACCGCCGCCGTGTGGTGCGTTCCAACGCCCATGGAGATGCACTTGTAATTGGCGATTGCTGAAACAATCTTTGGTCGGTTTCGTGCGACCTCATCCGCTGTGAGCGACGGGAACCCGAGTTGCCCGTGCTGGTTCTCACCCCACGAGAAGATCTCACCAGCTTGTGCAAGTGCGACGGCGTGGGAGCGAGCGACCCGGACGTCTGCGATGTGCTCGGTGCGCAGGGCGTGGACGAAGGCTGGGCTCACGAGCCAGCGGCTCTCGAGCGGGTGGTCAAACACGTCCTTGTGGTAGATCTCGCTGCAAAGACCGACTTGCGACGATAGTCCGCCGGTCTTGCACAGCGAAAGAGATCCATCGCGTCCGTCAACGGCGTACACGGCGTCGCTCTCGTAGCCCTACCACCGACAGTGAGCCCCTCCTGAACCCACCCGACACGACACTGACCAGGAACCCACCGCGGCGATCGTGGACATGTTCTTGCCCCTCAGTGGGCGAATCTCGATCGGAGCAAGCCCCGGGATCGCTTCGCAGAAGTACACCGTGCCCTGCGCTGGTTACCACTTCATAAGCCTGAGTAAATATTTGCAACCGGCTCTTCCTCCCGTGAGAATCTTACCTCGCACTTGTTTTTCGCGCGCCCTGGCCGCGGCGTCCAGCGCAATGTTCTTGGCGAGAATATTCTGGTCGACCCAGCGCTGGATGCGGCCCATGAGCAGCACCTTCTTGCCCGTGGACGGCAGGTTCACCGACAGAGCGATGAGCCGCAGCGCGTCTCGCGAGAGCGCGTGGAGGTCCACGTGGCGGAAGTGGCCGCGGTCGCGCGCGCGATGGAAGGCCACGAGCGCCTGGAACGAGTCCTTGACCGTGCGCCGCGTCTGCTTGAAGGCCTGGCGCAGCAAATACGAGCGGAAGGCCTTCTGGATCATGGCTGCGGCCAGCGCGCGGCGCCGCTTCTTGCGCCCCGGCCGCCATCCGGGGTTCAGCTTCTGCGACTTTATACGAGGCTTCTTCTTAGACGCAGCGTCCATGGCCAGTGGTTCGACGGGGGAAGATACAGAGAGAGAGGGAGGGATCGCTAGGGCGCCATGTTGCCGGTCGGTGTTGAAGTGGCGGTTCAAGTCGTCTCTGTCCGCTAAGTACGTACGATTACGGCCGTTAAGTTCGGGTCTCCCCTTTTTGTGATTATGCCACTGTCGGCAACAAACGCCAGCGACACCTGCGTTCATCAGCGACAGAGAGATGTGTCGACGCCTCACAGACACGTAAACTCGCGAGGACGAGACTCCACGCGTGCATATTCACGTGCCATATCCGACACCGTGCGCGACCAGATTAAGTGCGATATGTCGGTCGGCGAGTTTTGTGTCGCAGCATTTGTCGTGTCACAAAAATTTTGTGATGATGGTGACTGGATTCCGGACTCGAAAGATCCAAAAATCCAGCCGGACTATCCAGAGACTGATTCTCGCCACGATTGCAGGATTTGAGATGGGTTCATCCGGGTGGCAGCTTCGTGGAGTGTTGCGTCTAAACTTGGGCTCATCAACTGGTGGCTTCCTCGCATGGGAAGCGTTCACTGACTCGCATAAGATCACTGCGAGGTGGTGATCACACTGTCCCAAGCGTGACGTCGTGGATCAAGAAATAGCATCCGTCGAGTCGGTCCAACTCAGCAACATGCGCGTCGTCGCGTCCGCCTATTTCTTCCGGGTCTAAAAAGCCGGCAGGTTCCCAGAAGTAACTCGCGCCACGCCGTCCAGGAGTCTAACCGTCTGCCCCATTTCTCACACGCCAGGAGTCAGCGCGGAAGAGGGAAAGAGAGACAGACGCGGCTGGACCATCACTCTGTCGTCCCATTGCGAGAAGAAAAAATCAATAAAAAATCGCAGCCGTCGCAATCTGAGTTGGGGGCCATTTTCCCTCGAAAAGTAACGCTATGAAGTGCCAGGAAAGTCACTCCCAGTGTCAGACTAACCTCCAGTTCCCGACCCGTCCCCGACCATGCCGGCGACGACGGCGTCGCCCAGCGCCGCGAGTATGCGCCGCGCGCTCAGCGTCCCGTCTCTCGCGCCGTCTCCGTCCACGCACGGCGGCTCGCGGGCGCGCGCGGCGGCTCCGCCGAGGTCGGCGCCCTCGTCGACGCGGCGCAAGACGCTCGCGGGCGCGTCGTTCGCCGACGTGCAGCTCTCGCTCGACGACTTCGTCAAGGACTCGCACTTGCACTCGATCTTCCTGCAGTACCTCTCGGCCCACGACAAGAAGGGCTTCGCGCGGCTACTCTTCCTGTGCGTTGCGTGGGCGGCGGTAGTAATATTGTGGAGAAGAAGAGACTGACGGCTATCATGTACCTCCAGGGTGAGCGTCGAGGAGTTCAAGAAGCTGCTGGGCGTGCGCGAGAACGAGGACGAGGCCGCCGTGGCGAGCGACCAAGAGGACGACGAGGCCGTCGAGGACAAGCTCCACTACCGGCGCATGTACGCGAGCAAGATCATCGCCAAGTTCATGAGCCAGGACTCGTTTCTCGACATTGCGAGCGAGAACATGAAGATCCTCAACAAGTCGGTCTGGAGCTTCGGCAGCTTCCTCAGCAACGACCTCATGATGTGCGCCGCGCTCTCGTCCAAGGTCGACCTCTTTCTCGACGCCGAACTGGCCGTCAAGAAGGCCCTGCAGCCCAGCTTCGAGAGCTTCCAGCTGACCAAGCAGTACCGCGAGCTGCTCGCGAACGCACGGATCAGCTACGCGCTGATCGCTGGCGACCAGGGCAGTCCCGAGAGCGACGCGCTGACCTCGCCCGACGACGGCTCGGATCTCGGCGACGTCGCGGCGCCGTCGCCATCGCGCGCGCATTCGTACCTCACGCTGCCCACGGTGCTCGCGAACCGCCGACTCTGCAGCGTCTTTTGGGTCTTCTTGTTCAAAGAGCGCTCTCACCAGCAGCTCAGCGCCTGGATGGATATTCGGTATCAGCTGCTGCCTGTGCTGGAGTCATTCATCACAGCCGCGAACGAGGAGCTCGGCGCCGAGGAGCGAGCTGATAGCGAGGGCGAGGAGGAGCACGAGGAGGCTGAGGAGGACGACGCGACGTCACCAGTGCCCGGAGAGCTCATCGAGCAGATTCTCGTCATCGGCACGCGGCTGTGTGACAAGTACTTGGCGATCGACGCGAGTTGTCCGCTCAACTTCGTGGCGGAGCACGACCAGGAGCTTCTGCATGAATTTGAGCGCCATGTTACCAGCTGCATGGATACCGGTAGCTTCTCTGTGGCCGATGCAGAATCGCTTGCTCGAACTATCCACAAGGTGCTCGGTGTGATCGAGTATAACCTCCAAGTCAACGATTTCGTCCGCTTCATGAGCAGTGACTCTTTCAAGTCGCTCATCTCGTCGTACCAGAGCCGCCTACTGAGCCCATCGAACTCGTCTCGTCAGAACGAATCGCCAGAGGATGTGATTAGCTTGTCCAACTCGTCGGACAGTATGACCACGCTCCAAGAGCTGTTTCACTGCATGAACGTTCCTTCCCATCAGCCGCAGCGCATTCGTAGCAAGAAGTTCAGCCTCAAGGAGCTCTTCCAGAACCAACTCCGCGGAGAATCCCAGCGCTCGTCGCTCATTAGTGCCGTGCTCAATTTCCGACTGGACACAACAAGCAAGGAGTCGCCGACGGTCGTGAAAGAGATGCTCCATACTTTGGCGAAGACTAGCGACATGAGACATCATCACGCTCTCCCGGATCACGTCGAGTCTTTTTTCTGTCCGGCTGGTGCCAAGGTGATTCGAGCTCGCGAGCGCCCAGAGCCCAAGCTCTTCCACATGACGATCGGCAACGCAGACAAGTCGTTTTACGGTGCCTGTCTCACCCGATACGTTCCTCAAGACGATGAATCTCAACTGGGACCGCTCGAGCAAGTGCTGCGCGAAACCGAGGGTCTCGAAGTATTTATTCCAGTTGGCATCTGCGTTGTCAGCCGATATCCGATTCTCGACACGCTCAAGAAGCGTCTCGAGAACCTGCACGTGGAGATGCAAGACGACGATAGTTACATGGAGAGCTCGACATGGAAGCCGTCCGACCCTCAGATGGAGGATCTGCTTTCGCCGTTCGATTTCTCGGTCGCTGTCAACGGCTCGTTCACGAACCTTAACGACTACGTCGACTTTTCGATGGAAGAACTGTTCAACTGCCTCTCAATCGAGAACGTGGTCTCCCTTGTCACGTGCATGATGCTGGAGCGGCAGATCGTGCTGGTGAGCTCCAAGTACTCGGTGCTGACGAGCGTCGGAGAGACGCTCAAGAGTCTCATGACGCCGCTTGTGTGGAGCCACGTGTTTGCGCCCATCTTACCCGAGAGCATGCTCGAGGCTCTCCAGTGCCCGACCCCGTACTTGTTCGGTGTCCACTCGAGTTATCGCTCCCAGCTCTCGGAAATGCTCCAACGTGAAGGCAGCTGCGACAACATTGTCGTCGTGGATCTCGACGCTAACTCGATGAGCTCGCACGTGCGACCTGCGCTGCCCAGCCACCTTCGTCTGCCGCTGATCGCCAACTTGCAGCAGCTGCTCAAGCCGCGCGTGTACTTCAGCGACTTCGTGCCCATGTGCCTGCCGATGTCCCCGCAGTCGACGCGGCGGTTCCCTGAGAACCGCGTGCGCGACTGTTTCCGCGCTGCGATGCACCAGCTCCTCCACCCGTTTGACGAGTACCGCTTCGTGCTCTCGGATGATTTCGACTTCAGTGTCGTGTTTGACAAGCTGGAGTTCCTGCGGCGTGTGCCGATCGAAGACATGCCATTTTACCGCAGTTTCTTGGAGACCCAAGTGTTCTCCCACCAGATCGCCTCGGTCGCCTGAGAAGAGTAGCAGTAGATTTGATAGACCCCTTAATCTAATGGCCCGCTGCGGCGTGGCCTCGCCTATATAATAACTGTAGACTGCCCCGCATTTTTGACAGACACCAAACAGATCGAGTCGTGGTTTATCATTGTCATGTACAAAACTGCGTGCTCCCAGCTACGCGTTATCCTATTTTTTCCTAATGTGGGTCTTCAGCGAACGAGTCTAAAAGACGCCGACGCACCAGCGCTGGTACTTGTCGTACCACTTGGTTCGCCAGTTGTCAAGCGACGCGTCGATCAGCGAGTGCACGAAGTCTTCGCACGCGTTGATGTCCATGTCCGGCTGGAAGCGGCCCGCGAGACGTTCAATCGTGCCCTTTGGGTCACCAGCAAAGCACGGCAGGTTCTCGTTGCCGTTGATCATCATCTCGAGCAGCAGCGTGAAGCGGTGGCGGTATTTGCGGGCCACGAGGAACGACCGCACACAGAGCGAGCGGAAGCGACGGAACGCCGCCGAGCGAGGCCCGCCCATGAGTTCCACAAACTCCTCGGTGAGCTTGAACGGTGCCTGCTCGAACGCGACGTTGCCCGGGTTGTTGGAAAGCATGAAGCCAAAGTCGATGTGGATGATGTGGCCTTCACCGTCCAGCAAAATGTTCCCGTTGTGGCGGTCCTTGATCTGCAAGAGGTAGCACACGATCGAGTAGGCCGCCAAGCTGCGTACGAAGTTGTTGCGCGCGGCGCGGAACTCGGAGGACGACTCCTCGCCAAAGTGGCGGCAGAAAAAGTCGAGTAGAGTCGTGTACTCGCGGTCGTTCCGCTTGAGCGAATCGATAGAGATCGTGTCGGCGATAGCTTCCATCAGACCAGATGAGGCCGAAATGGCGATCACGTCGTACGGGCGGATGAACACCGGGAGCTTGGCTTCGTTAAACACCTTTGAGAACTGGCGGATCATCTGAGACGCCAACTGCTCTTGGCGAAGATCGTCGTCGCTCTTGACAATGACGGGTAACAGTCGCCAGCCTGGACGCGAACCCCACGGCGACGACACTCGCAAGCGACTTTCCTTCTCTTCCCAGCGCTCTTTGAAGATTACGGTCGGGACTTCCGATCGACCGGCTGACTGTGGCGGGGGCTGTCGCTCGTCTTCATCAATTAGCTTTGAATCTCGTTCTGACAGAGTCCGCAGGAAAATGTCGGTGCTGTCACAGCGAGCGAGCGCTGGAGGCGAGTATGCTGATCCTGGCGACTGAGGCGAGAGTGGACCATCGGACCGTGGTGACCACAGGTCTTCATGCGGCTGTGACGTGAACCGACCTTCTTTGTCAGCGCTCGAAGTGTCGATCGTGAGGCTGTGTTTCGACGTGTCAGTCGCTCCAGAGTAGCGACTGGAGCGTTCGTTTCTGTGGGACGCGAAGGGCTCGCTAACTTTCGAGGTGCCACTCGTGTTTTCGCCCAGCAAAGCCTCCTGACTAGTACCTTTGAAAGCCGTTGCGAGAGACCCTTGCCTTGCGAGCGGTGCCTTCTTGACGATCGTGTCGATGAGCCCGTTCAATAGCTCACCGGGTTGCGAGATGATATGCTGAGACAAAGACCGATGGCGCGGGCTCAACGTCGGTTTAGATTCACTCCAGAAACCAAGTGCGGCGGAATCCGGAGACGCTGGGTGGGGCCGCTCCGCCGATGAGACGTTTGAATGGTTCACGACGCTGAACGCCGATTTGTCCCAGAGGCTGAGCGTGAACCGCCGTCCTCGGAACATACTTCGTTTGCGATTCAGCTTCTTCTGCTCAGCAGGCGAGATGTAGTCTACGACCTCGGCACACAACAAGAATGGCACGCGCTCCTACAATATCACGCTCATTAGGGATCGTTTTCCTTCAGCAGATGGGAATCGTTGGACACTTACTCTCGTGGAAAATGTGAAACTCTCCGTTACATGGATCTTCTTCAGGCGGTGGTGCGAGTTAGTCACCGGCAAGTAAATTGAGTTGCTCGGTAGGAACTGCGTCTGGACGTCACCCAGCCACGTCCGAAGCTGTTATCGCACATGCTACATTAGAGGACTCCAAACTGACCATACGAATCAGTCACACGTACCATATCGTTTCTTCGCGAGATTGGTACAGATCTTAGGTTCGACGAGATGGTCGCCAACGCAGACAAGAACGCCGTCTCCATTTGGAATGGATCAGACGAAACGGTGCCGAGCTCGAGATCCAGAGGTGCCTTAGTGAAGGTGTAGTACTGCTCTTCCTTGGACGGGAGCAGCGACTCTGCCTCTGCCTCACTGGAGCCTGTCAGGATGGTGTCTCGCTCTCCCGAGTGGGGGCCACCTCCGTCGCCCGACTCGATGGCACGAGCGGGTTTCACGCCACGCGCCGACACTTCATCGATAAGCATTTGGATGCGGCTTTGGCTCTCTGGCGACGCAAATGCCTCGTTGCTCTTGCAGTAGGACGAGAGGTACCAGAGGATCCGGTGAGCAAACACGTGCGACCTGTCCGCAACCACCATTCGTCAGCACAACGACCATTCCTAGCACGCGGACTAATTACGTACAGGTTGCACTTCTCCAACAGGATGACGCAGAGCTGCGGGCTCTCGGCGTTGGCGCCGAGCAGCAAAAAGCTGCAGAGCTGCGGCAGGTAGAACTCAAACTCGTCCGGGTCGCGGTCGTAGACGACCGTGAGCCTGTCGATGGCACCGTCGCGCTGCGCGTAGAGGCGCACGACAGCCTCGAAAGCCGGGTCGGTCTGTCGGCGCTTGATGTTCTTGACGACCTGCGACCACTTGTTGCGCCAGACCGCGAGCTTGGCGTCGCCGTGCTGCTGGGTCTGCATCACGTCGCGCAGCAGCCCGGCGTCCGCGAGGCGTCCTCGGCTCTTGTTGAGCTGCAGCGTGTAGATGAGCTGGAGCGTCGTGCTCGCGAGCGCGAGCGCCCAGAGCGTGTGCACAAACGTCGGTCCCCAGTCGAGCGCTCGGTAGGCCTGGAACGAGCGCGAGTCGCGCCAGAAGACGAGCGGCTGCAGCGAGCTCAGCGCGCAGAGCACGCCCTGCACGAGGAACACGGCGAAGACGAAGAGCCGCGTGGCCGGTGCGCGCTTGCTCGAGACGCGCACCGACACGAAGAGCAGCAGCCGGCAGGCCGCGAGAAAGGCCGTCGCGAAGAGCGACTGCTTGAACGCCCAGAAGCGCCTGTAGTCGCGCGAGAGCAGCGCGCCGGCGCCGTGCGAGAGCGGCACGCCGACGTACCACGCGAGCACCGCGAGCTCGGCCGAGAGCGCGACGACGTTGTAGACGCCCATGGTGATCCTGTGGGCTCTACGCGGCCGGTCGAGGCGAGCGACCCAGCGATCGAAAGAGGAGACGCGCGCGCACGCGACGGGCGGCTCGGGGCGCGCGGAAGGGCTCGGGGCGCGCGCGGGAGGAGCGCGCGAAGAGCTCAGAGGGGAGACGCGAGTTCTCTCCCGGGGATGGCTACTGACTGCGTCCTTCACGTTGAACACCGGCTGCACCCAAGATGCGAAAATCCAATCATGAGGTTTTTACGTTTGCGGTCGCGAGGTTTTTTCGAATCTTCGCGCGCGAATGGCCTCTGCCGTCTGCGACGTGTGAGCAACAAGATTAATGGACACTAGTAATGGGGAAAGCAAGCTAACGGGAGAGACGCTAGTAAGGGCGGTGGCGGTTGCCGCCGCGGTCGCCGCCTCGGTAGTCGCGCCCGCCGCCGCCGCCGCCGCCGCCGTAGTGGGAACTGCCTCCTCCTCCTCCTCCACCGTAATGCGACCCGCCGCCGTACCGACTGCCGCCACCAAAGCCGCCGCCGCGACCTCCGCGGCCTCCTCCGCCTCCGCCGGCCCATCCTCCGACGGGCGGCTCGGGCTTGCCAGCGAGCTCGACCTTGATCTTGTTGCCGCGGATGTCGTGGCCTGCCAAATAGTTACGATTAGTAAATAAGACGATCGAATCTTGTGGGGTAGGGGGGAAGACGCACCATCAAAGAAGCTGGGCGCCGAGCGCGCAGCATTCGCGTCTTCGTAGGTGAGCACGGCATCGCCCTTGGCCTGGCCGCCGTCATCCGTGTAGATCTTGATCTTGTACGGCCACTGGTCCTTGTAGCCGCGCTTCTGCTTCTCCCGTGCGACGATGCCCAGCGAGCCGAAGAGCTCCTGCAGCTCGTCGCTCGTGACATCGGACGGCAGATTCGAGATGTAGATGCGCGCCCACGTCGGGTCGTTCTCGGCCTCTTTCTTGGCGTCCCATCCGCTGCTGCTGGACGACTGAGCCGGCGGGTGGTCATCCTCGTCGCGACGCGGAGCCGAGCGCTCGCCGTTGCTGGACGACTCGGGGCGCACGCCGCTGCTTCGTCCGCTGTCCTGGCGGTCGCGTGACCGGTCGCGCGGGTGGTCGCGAGATCGATCGCGGTTGTCCTGACGGTCGCGTGGCTTGTCGCGATCATCTCGCCGTTCCTCTCGTCGGTCGTCGCGGCGGTCGTCACGACGGTCGTCACGACGGTCGTCACGGCGAGAGTAGTCGTCTCTGCGGTCCCTGCGGTCGTCGTAGCGCGCGCCGCGGTCGCGTTCCCAGTCGCGGCGGTCGCGGGTGTCACGTCCGCTCATATTCACCCGAGGAGGTCTTTTGCTCGTGGGCTGGATTGGGTTACGTTAGGTACCCAAGCGTAACCCGTCCATTTTTATCCCAATCGGACGTTTAATTGAGGCAATGAAAAACAAACGTTGGATTGTGCGTTTGATTCCGAACTGTGTGATTACTGTTCTGGCTTGGGACACGTCGAGGTTACGTCGTGTCCCGCGAAGTTACGATCGCTGGGTACCCGTGCTCGGATCGTGGCGTTGTTTTCGGAACCGCCCTATTTTCACCAATCGAAACGCTCAACGCCAAAGATAAACCACGTAAATAACCGATTGCGGTCGTAAACTACTCTTTTCTTCGGCTCAACAAAAACAAAACTAAAACAGCCGAGGCGCGACTCCCAAAGGACAAGAACTGAACGCCGGGGCTGCCAAGCACTGCCCGCCGCCTTCCTCCCGCCTTCCTTTGCCGCCCGCCGTCGCCCCCATCGCGATCATGGAGGAGAAGTCCAGGAAGCCCGAAGGTGCGTGTTCCCTCTTTTCTTTTCTTTTTCGTGGGGAGAGAAAAAAAACTAATGTTTGCTCCATTCAGACACGCCGTTCAAGCAGCAGAAGCTCAAGGCATGGCAGCCCATCCTGACGCCCAACTGGGTCATCGGCACGTTCGCGATCGTGGGGCTGATCTTCATCCCCATCGGCATCGTGCTCCACACCGAGTCGGAGAACGTGGTCGAGTACTCGATCCAGTACGACGGCAAGGACACCAAGGACTCGGCCAACATCGCCAAGCTCGGCAACGGCTGCTACCTTGAGGCCGACAGCGACCGCGACACGTTCGACGTGACCTCGCGCGGCTGCCTCGTGACCTTTGAGATCGAAAAGGAGATGAAGGCGCCCGTGTTTGTCTACTACCAGCTCGACAACTTTTACCAGAACCACCGCCGGTACGTGCAGTCGCGCAGCGACGCCCAGCTGCGCGGCGACGCCTCGGCCAGTATCTCGGACTGCTCGCCGCTCAAGAACGTCACGGACGTGGTCAAGTACAACTCGACGGCCTCGACGCCGCTCGTGAGCACCAAGGCCGACTACAAGGTCAACCCGTGCGGACTGATCGCCAACAGTCTCTTCAACGGTGGGGGTCTTGGTTGTTGCTGTCAAATATGAGCGAAAGTACTCACGTGTGTGAGTGTGTCCATGGGTAGATATCTTCTGGGTCAACAGCATCACCACAAGCGGCAAGACGCTGTACCAGACGGACGACTACGACGCGAGCACCAAGGTCGTGGACCTGCTGGACCAGTCGGACATTGCCTGGAAGTCGGACGTCGAGACCAAGTTCAAGAACATCCCGGAGGCCGACCGCAAGGACTCGGAGATGTACCTGTGGCAGAACCCCAAGTACCGCTGGGTCATCCCCATGTACGTCGGCCAGCCGGCTATCGCGAACCAGACCGCGTGGACCAAGCCCGCGACCTCGTTCGGTGTCCAGGACGAGCACTTTATCGTCTGGATGCGAACGGCCGGTCTCCCGAGTTTCCGCAAGCTCTACGGCCGCATCGACAAGGACCTCGAGCCCGGCACCAAGCTCGAGTTCCTCGTCTCGAGCAGTATGTGGCGTTCCCATTTGTTTATTTGGATATCGTTGACTCTAACGGCTCTGTGTGTTTGTGTGGTCAGACTTTTTGGTGACGACGTTCGACGGCAAGAAGTCGCTCGTGATCTCGACGACCTCGTGGTTCGGCGGGCGCAACCCGTTCCTGGGCATCGCCTACATCGTCGTCGGCTCGCTCTGCATGCTGCTGGCCATTCTCTTCTTCGCCAAGCACAAGCTGAGTCCTCGAAAACTCGGCGACACGCGGTACCTCGTGTGGAAGAACAACCACTAGCCCCTCGACTATCCCTTCACCTCGCCCGATCCCTCCCGCCTTCTGTTCTTTTTTTTGCTTAGGACTTCCGCTCTCTTCGCATCTCGCCGTAGCGAGCCCATTAGGTCACTACGGGGACTTCTGCATAAAAATCCCACACACAAAAAACGAAACCAACGTGTTCGCTTGTCGTCCTTCCCATCAGCCTCGCAAAGTTGCAGTTGCGGTGGAGATGGAGACTCAGTCGAACTGCAACCAAGGATGGGCCGACGATGATCGCGTGCAGAATTAATCAGGATGAGCTGATTAAATTTCGCAATTCGTCAGAACTGGGTGAAAACTATTCGAATTCCGAAGCGACGCGAGATGGAGGCGTACGAGCTGCTCGAGCGCGTCGGCAACGGCGCCTTCGGGGAGGTCTTCCGCGCGCGCCACGCGGCCAGCGGCCAAGTCGTGGCCGTCAAGAGGCTGCGCGTGGGCGACGACGGCCGCGCGCGCGTGCTGCCGGTCGCGGTCTTTCAAGAGATCGAGACGCTGCGACAGATCGAGCATGTGCATGTGAGCAGCGGAATGTCGCTGCAAATGGGAGGCAAAGACTGAGGCGCGTGGCTGAGCAGATCGTCAAGATCTTCGATGTATGTCCGGACGGCGCCAACGTGGCGCTGGTCATGGAGTTCGTCGAGACGGATCTCTTCAGCGTGAGTGCGTAGCTGCTCATGATGCGAAACGCCGCCTTTCTCACGCAGTGTGAGGATTTTGTCAGGTGCTGCGTCAGCGGTCGGGCGACTTCTCGAACGCCGAGATCCGCTGCATCATGCTCATGCTGCTGCAGGCAGTTGCTTACTGCCACGCGCACCGCATCATCCACCGTGTTTGCTTTGCCGATTTCTTCCTCCATTTTCGCTTCTCGTTGACAATCTCGCTGCTTGTAGGATATCAAACCAGGGAACCTGCTCGTGACTGCCGCAGGGGAACTCAAGCTCACCGACTTTGGACTCGCGACCGTCTACGTCGGCACGTCCAAGTCCTACTCGCACCAGGTCGCGACGCGGTGGTATCGAGCGCCCGAGTTGTTGCTCGGCGGCCGCGAGTACGACTTTGCCGTGGACATGTGGGCTGTCGGGACGGTGCTAGCCGAGCTGCTGCACCTCGTGCCCGTCTTCCCTGGACAGAGCGATATCGACCAGCTCGTGCGCATATTCCAGGTGCTAGGGAGTCCAGAGAAGTCGTGGCCTGTACGTGGCGAACGTCGGCCACGATCCACCGGGAGATGCTAACTGGTTAGCCTATTGGCTTTCTCAGGACGTCGCCAAGCTGCCTGACTTCCACAAAGTCGAGTTCCCATCGTATGAACCCCTACCATGGTCCCGTGTGTTTCCGGATGCGTCAGACGACGTGTTGGATCTTCTCAGCAAGCTGCTGGTGCTCGACCCGACCAAGCGGGTGACCGCAGCACAGGCCCTTGACCATCCTTTCTTTTTCAACGGATCGATCGCATCAAAAATCCCTGTAGGGAGACTCGGACCTGCACGAGATGAGGCAAGAGGCACGACAGACCACGGAGACGCATTTCTGGGATCGTTGGGGAAACCACTGAGACCTGCTTTCGCATGAAAAATATGTTATACGATACGTCTCTGATCGTGGACAACTCACTCGAATATAAGTGCACTGGGACACTATCGCGACACCCTTCATGTACAACAGCCTTATCTCCCGAGCTGCGCCGCCTCGATGAACTTCTTCATCCAAGTGTCTCGTCCGACACTTGCAGGAGCGCGGAAGCGCAGCATCTGGCCTGCTTCTGGTGGGATCAGCTTCATCTTCATCTCGTCGGTACGGCTTTTAATGACGTTATAACCCGTCAACGTGATTGGTTTTTCCATGGGTGGACTTCGCTCCTCGAACGCGCCCTTGGATTTGTAACACTTCAGTGTTGAATGATCCAGTACGTAGTAATACTGACGCCAGCTCTTCGAAAAGACGTGCCCTTTCTCAAACCGCTCGAGGTAGCCCATGAATACGCGGTTCTTTTCAGCGACTTTGTCGATCGTATTGATGGTCTTGCGCGTTGCCTGCATCGTTCTTTGGTACAGAGCTCGCTGATCACGCATAGCATCCTCGAGCTTCTCGTTCGCTCGACGAATAGCCTCTTCGAGTTCGATGATCTCATCTTTGTGCTGGAGCTCAATCACCGCGATTGACTTGGCCTCCTTGATTGTGTACTCTTCGTTCGTTTTCTGGTGGCGCAGTACGAGCTCTTGTGTGTTCTCAAGCGAGTCTTCAATATCTGCGAGCTTGTTCTCCTTTGCGTCGCAAGCGTCACCGAATCGATTGTACTCTCTCTGAGCTAGTGCAAGTAAACGTTTTCGCACTACAGCCTGATAAAAGCCGATAAGCACACGCGACGCCATCGGACCTCGCGACACAAAGTTGTACTGAGATATCATTGCCTCCAAGTTGTTCTTGTACGTGAGCAACTCCATTGGCAACCGCGTCAGTGGCGCTGCGTTCTTGTCACCGGTCTCTGGCATGATTACGGCTGACGTGGATCGTGCCACGCGCGGTATCGACTTCTTCTGTGCCTCGTTATCCTTCTCGTTCTTCCTCAGCACAATAGCGTGCAGATACTGAAGCAATTGCGAGCAAAAGACTGACGAAGCCGCCTCGTTTGCAAGCTCGAAGCGGTTCTTCACCTCGCAAACGCGGCGCAGAAAGTTGCGTTTCCCGATGGACAGATCGATTCCTGAACTTGCAAACTCGGAATACTTGATATCCGTACATCTCAAATCGTACGCAAACGGGAGGATTAACTTCTTAGCCTCGTTCAATGCGTTCTGATGGATTAACTCCAGCATTGACTCGCTCACAGGCATGGCTTCCGACGGTGTGTTGATGTACTGCATTGGTACTTGGTAGCTCGCAATTCGCGCGTTGTACTTGTTGAGAACATCCTCCGGGTTTTCCAGGTTGACTGGAGCAAGGTCGCCGTGCTCAGCATCCTCGTCTTCAGGGATATGATTCAGCGACGTTGCCGCGGACGAGTTGGACGCTGTGGATGATGATGCTGAAAGCCCCGAGAACTGTCTCGAGAATGCACGCTCGGCACGGTTCTTGATGAAGGAGAAAATGCCCGTGTTGAGTGTTGGACGATCAGCCGGGCCGTCATCTTTCAGCAGATTTTGGTTGCTAGTACCCTGCGAGACCGATCGCTTCAAGTTGCCAAACTCGTCAAAACTGGAAAATTGGCCTTGTCCCGCGTTCACAACCGACACTTTCTCCGACTGCATCTTATTCTCCGTGATCGTAACGATGTAGTCGGCATTGAACTCGATCTTTTCGTACACGCTGAGTCGCGCGTGAATCTCGTCCGTGTACTTTTCGTACGCGCTCTCGAGCAGCAGCTTCCAGTAGTTCAGCTGCACGTTGTAGACGACGCGCTGCAGTACGATCGTCGCATTGGACGCGATGCTGTGCGCCAGTGAGCGCAACAAGTGGAGCATCACGCCGCCACTCAGGTACCTTCCGAACAGTGCCTTGGGCTGGATCGTATCGAGTGCATGCGGGAAGATCTTGGACGAAGTGAACGCCTGTGGCGTCGCAAAGCCACTGGGCGTCGTGAGTGTGGCCGACTTGATGCTGAGACAGTCGCGCATCGCCGGTGGCAGCATCTCGTTCGCGATCATCTGGATCTCGGCGTCTTCGACGCTCACGCCGTGGATCGGCGGGTTCGTGAGCTTGTGTTCAAAGTACTTCGTCGGCGTCTCCATGCCTTCCATCTCCTTGATCTTGAGGTCAATGGCAACCCACGTCGTGCGCGGTACGAGCTCCTTGAGCAGCGCACTGTTTTGCTGCTCATCTTCTCCGACGCGCCAGGCGCGAAAGTCGGCGAGGAACGAAAGCGTTCGGAAGCTCTCGGGCGAGATCGCGCCGCTCGCCGCGACGAACACGTGCGAGGCCACGAGCAGCAGCAGCGAGCCCCAGACCGGCTCTGCATGCAGGTCCACGTGTCGTAGCGTGCAGAGCAGCACGGCCGCGTCCTGTTCCTGCACGTTGACCGACTTGGGCGCGAGGTAGATGCCACGCTCTTGCGATGCGTCGTTCTCGGCTTCTACTTGGAGTACGGCGACCAGAGCGACCTTACGCGACGCGTGGCGACTTCCTTCGAGCACGTCGATGCCTGCGCCGCGCAGACGCAGCTCGCCCAGCGCGCCAGGCGTCGTCAAGAGCGGCGCGAGATCGCCCAGTTCCATGCCTTGACTCCTTCCGTGTCAGACTGCGACCCCTTGAACCCAGGCAGACGGGTCCGTGGAAACGGGTCCTGAGATGCGGGTATGCCAAACCCGTGGGTTAAGATTACACGAGGGACCATTTCGGGACGTAACCTGGATCTCAACGAGGGACTGTTCGGGATGCATTCGCGCCCCTTGAAGATTTGACCGGGTCATTTGGTTTGGGTACTGAAGGATCATGGTGAGGCGCCGGGTCGGCATGCGCAGCGTGGTCTCGCTGGCGGTGGCAGTGGCGTGGGTGACACTGGTAATGCGATGCGCGGAGGCCGCGTGCCCAAACTTTTGCTCGGGGCACGGTCAGTGTGGCGCGTCCAAGTAGGTCTCAGCGACGGACTTAAGAGGTCGTGGGAGGTTTCGCTCACTCGGTGGTTCTTATGCAGCAAGTGCACGTGCGATTCAGCGTGGGGCGCGCCGGATTGCTCGCAGCGCAAGTGCCCAAGTGGACCAGCGTGGGCCGACAAGGCCTCGGCTCCCAACATTGCACATGCCGCAACCGAGTGCTCGAACCGAGGCATCTGCGACTACACCAAGGGCGAGTGCGTTTGCTACGGGGGCTACACGGGCGCCGCCTGTCAACGCAGTGAGTTCTTGCGTTGCTTCACTGTTCCATTTGTTGTTGGCTTCGCACAGCAGGCTCACGTGGATGCGCGTAAACAGTGCGTTGTCCGAACGACTGTTCTGGCCACGGTATCTGCTACTCGCTCGCTCAACTCGCACTCCAATACGGACCGGACTCAACGCCTGACGTTGCCGGTAACGGAGTTGGTCCAACGTACACGAACTGGGAAAAAGACAGCGTGACAGCGTGTTACTGTGACATGGGCTTCACAGGCCCCGACTGCTCAATGCGTAGGGGTTCTGATGGTCATTTGCGTCCTTCGAGGTGGCTGACGTGGTTCCTGTTCCTCAGGCATGTGTCCGAAGAACGATGACCCACTGACAGTGAGCCAGGGCTATCGCACTATCATGGTCACGACTGGTGCAACCGGCGGTGTCCTCTCGGGGGTGATTCGCGTGACCTTCAACGGTCAAGTGGCCACACTGGACGCGAGTTCCAGCGGCAATTCGGGTGCGTCGTGCACCGCCGCCTTCAAAGCGATGGCAAACGTGAGGCAAGCATCGTGTACAGTTGCAAACGCCGACGCCAATAAAGGGGCCCAGTACACGGTGGTCTTCAGTGAGTGGAACCACGGGGACACGGAAAACAACATTTTCTACCACTGGGGAAATCCACCTCTCACCAGCTTCACCTGCGACGTAAGCGGCGTAACAAATGCCATCACCGTTGGTCCGACCTGTGTGATCACCGATGTCGTAGCGTCTAACGTAATCGGTGAGTAACTATCTAATAGCCCCATGAAAGCCCTGACTAATCTCATGGCTCGTGGATGTAGAACACGCGTACTGTTCGAATCGAGGAATCTGCGATTTCACCACGGGGCTCTGTCTTTGCTACGCAGACTTCAAAGGCATGGACTGCAACCAACCGTCAAACGTTCCCGATAATATCGACGACAACGACGGGTTCTTGGTGAATCCGCAAGGTCAGACATACACTGGCACGGTCTTGCACTTGAAGACCACCAAACTGTCAGCTCCAGACTATCAATTCATCTGGATTGAGTCTGGATCCTACACGATCCTGACAATGGATGCGTTTGGAAACACCAAGTTGCTGCAAGGCAACATGGAAATCTCGACTGGATACCTCAAAGTGCAAGCTGGTGTGAGCATTACAACACTCGGTCTGAATGTTCTCAACGGTGGAGCCACCATTGTTGACACCAGAACCGCAGTCCCAGTTGTTTCGATATCGAATGCTGATACCACAGGCGCTTTTGCTTCATCGGTTCTCCAGATCAAGGCCAATCGAGCGACACTCTACCCCGGCGCTCCTGACTTTCTTCTAATTGAAGCAAAAGCCGGTACAGCACCTGTCACAACTGCTTTCACGGTCGAGGCGTCCGGGCGAACGACGATCAACAACGGCGGTCTCTCGGTCACGGCAGGTGGTGCAACCATCCACAGCGGCGGACTCTCGGTCGACGCCAACGGTGCCACCATCACCGACTCGGCCACGGCAACGCCCACCGCCGTGATATCCAACACGGACTCCACGAGCGGATTCGCCTCCTCCGTGCTCCAGATCACCGCAACTCGGGGCACGCTCTTTCCCGGCGCGACCGACTTCAAGCTCATCGAGGCCCAGGCCAACAGCGTCACGGCGTTCACGGTCGAGGCGTCCGGGCGAACGACGATCAACAACGGCGGTCTCTCGGTCACGGCAGGTGGTGCGACGATCAAGGCTGGCGGTCTCTCGGTCACGGCCGGCGGCGCGACCATT
>JAADVR010000464.1:0-27384 GCA_023335855.1 Pythium scleroteichum | reverse complement strand
GCGGCGCCTACCACTCGTGGCTCGCGCTGCTCCACGCCGAGCAGCCCATGGACGAGTTCGGCACCGTGGCCTTCTGCCGCCGCGAGCTGCTGCCCGCGCAGCTCATCGCCACCATCAAGAAGATCAGCGTCGCGTGGTGACAGAGGAGCACGAGCGGAGCGGAGAGAGGAGGTGCTAGCCTGCATTCTGTTAAGAGTGATGGTCGTGGAGTTGACCCCACGTGGCTTCACAATGTAACCCCCTCAGGTTACGGTTTCAGTTGGGGAGACCATTCGTTCCGCGACCAGGCACTGCCTGGTGCTGCCTGAGGTAGCTCTCAATCGCGTGAGAAGATCCCAATGAACAGTGTTTTCTTGTGTGTTTTGTTTTCTCTTTTTTTCGTTGGCGGAGGAGACCCAGCGACTCCTCTTCTCCGAGACACTACCAGATATGCACCACCTTTCGCGACGACGAGGGGCTTAGAGGTTGCCGAGCACGCGCTCGGCGACGTTGCCGATGTTGTGGTGCGCGTCGGTCCACTCGCAGTGGAAGCGGCCTTCGCGGTCCGTGCGCTCGTACGTGTGGCCGCCGAAGAAGTCGCGCTGCGCCTGCGTGAGGTTGGCCGGCAGGCGCTCGCGGCGGAACGAGTCGAAGTAGCTCAGCGAGCCCGAGAAGCTCGGCGTCGGGATGCCGCTGGCCACGGCGAGCGACACGACGCGGCGCCACGAGTACTGGCGCGCGTTGAGCTCCTGCGCAAAGTCCGGGTCCACGAGCAGCGAGATGAGCTCGGCGTCCTTGGAGTAGGCGTGCTTGATGCGGTCGAGGAAGACGGCGCGGATGATGCAGCCGCCCTTCCAGATGCGCGCGCACTCACCGAGGTCGATGTTCCAGCCCATCTGGTTGCCGGCCTCGCGGATGAGGTTTAGGCCCTGCGCGTACGAGCAGATCTTGGAGGCGTAGAGCGCCTGGCGCACGTCGTCGATGAGCTGCTGCTTGTCCACGCCCGGGATCTCGGACGGGCCGTTGAGGATCTTGGAGGCGATCACGCGCTCCTGCTTGCGCGCACTGAGGTAGCGCGCGTCGAGCGACGCCGTGATGGTCGGCGCGGCGATCGAGCGCTCGGCGGCCTCCTGGACGACCCAGCGGCCCGTGCCCTTCATGCCCGTCTGGTCGAGGATCTTGTCCACGAGGTAGTCGTCGCTGCTGCCGAGATCGTCCTTCTTAGCGAAGATGGAGGCCGTGATCTCGATCAAGAAGCTCTCAAGCTCACCCTTGTTCCAGTCGGCAAAGACCTGCGCCAGCTCGGCGTTCGTGAGTCCGCCGGCGATCTTGAGGATG
This sequence comes from Pythium scleroteichum, assembly GCA_023335855.1. Classification (NCBI taxonomy): domain Eukaryota; phylum Oomycota; class Peronosporomycetes; order Pythiales; family Pythiaceae; genus Pythium; species Pythium scleroteichum. The sequence goes on along the minus strand of JAADVR010000464.1, from coordinate 26,067 downwards.
TCGTAGGCCTCGGCGATGAGCTGCATATCACCGTACTCAATGCCGTTGTGGACCATCTTGACGTAGTTGCCGCTGCCAATAGGACCAAGGTAGGTCGTGCAGGCGCCGTCGTCGACCTGGGCCGCGCACTTGACGAGGATGGGCTCGAGCGCGTCAAAGGCCTTCTTGGGGCCGCCGGGCATGAGCGACGGGCCGTTGCGGGCGCCCTCCTCGCCGCCCGAGATGCCCATGCCGACAAAGTGGATGCCCTTGGGCTCGAGCTCCTTGGCGCGGCGCAGCGAGTTGGGGAACCACTCGTTGCCGCCGTCGATGATGATGTCGCCGGGCTCCATGTGCGCCGCGAGCTGCGCGATCGTGTCGTCCACGGGCTTGCCGGCCACGACGAGGATGATGACCTTGCGCGGGCGTGCGAGCGACGCGACGAACTCGCCGACGTCCTTGTAGCCCACGAGCGGCAAGTGGCCTTCGTCCACGGCGCGCTGCACGGTCGCGTCGACCTTGTCGGGCGAGCGGTTGCAGACGGCGACGCTGAAGCCGTGCGAGGCCATGTTGAGCGCAAAATTCTGGCCCATGACCGCGAGGCCGTAGAGACCGACGTCGTGGAGTGCCATGGTTAGGAGGGGAGGAGGAAGAGGAGGACGAGAGGAGGGGGAGGACCCGGAGCGGAGGAAATCCGAAAGTGAGCTGCTGTTGGGGAAGAAGATCTTGATTCTCGAGGGGAGGAGGAGGTCCCCGCGGAACACGGTATCGGGTTGCAGAGGGATGACGTCGATGAAAATTCGACACGCTGATTGGCTGAGCGCGTCCGGCGAACCAGAGCCGATTACGCGACGAGCCGCTCCATCGGAAGACATGGATGAGAACGAGGTGGGCGTCCGGGGATCGAAGGCAGGCAGGTGTTTGCTGGATCCAGCGTCCGGACGCGGACGAAGGATCTCCGGACGGATGTGGACGGCGGGAGGACGCGCCGCGCGGCCACGCGTCCAAAGAGCATCCGGAGGAAGAGGGGAGCGGACGGGGCGGAGGAGGGGAGCGGAATGGACGGGGCCGGGGCCGAGATCGATTGGAGCAAAGTGCGTGGTGAGGCCAGTGGAGATGACGTCGTTGGGCTCTGCTGCTTGGGCACCGTGCAGTGACGGTGCAGGCTGACGGTGCCCCGCGCCAATGACCGCCGTCGTGTTTACGCGGTCAGTCCCCTACTGTTGACGTAATTGCTATAAAGTCGTCTGTCCCACGTCGCAGATCCCAGCTGGGAGATCCCTTTTCCTAGACAAGGCAGGGACGAGGACCTTCATTCCCGGCCACGTCACTCGGTGGTGATTGCGTACGCGCGAGCGATACGAATCCCGTTGTGAAGGTTAACGAGATTGCGCCTGAATAGACCGACCAGACCACAGTCACTTGCCGGCGGATCTGCGGACTCGCGTGGCGGTGGCCGTCAAAAAGTCTTAAGTTCACAGACACAGAAGAGTCGCGAAGTGCTCCAGATTCAGAACGAGAATCGCGACTGTGTTCTGGTTGGAGTGCTCATTTGCGGCTAACTCATCGCGTGGGAGTGTGGGGTGAGGATTCTGGTCGGACGCATCTTCCGTTTCTGCAACTCTGCAGTTGGGGTGAAGGGCCAAACGCATTAAAAATAGAGGATGTTCTCATTGTTCTTCCCAATGCAAACACGAGGCCTTTTCGGTTGGTGTCCGTGCAGTTAGTGTATGTAGTCCCATACAGTTGAAGCTTGCGGGCTATACGAGTCTGCGGACAGGCGAAATGTGTCCACTTCAACCCTCAGGATATAACGTCACTCCTCCCGCACGTGATACCAACTTCCATCGACTTATATACAGCGAATAGAAGAGCCCAATTGCGCTTCGCTTGGCTCGCCAATCGCGTGTTCGGGTGGTCTCGACAAGAAGTCGAGCGACACTTTTGAGCCTTTCAACGGCAGAAACCTTCGCCCACTTCAACATCAAGTGGGCTTCCTTAACATCTACCAGATACAAACCAGCGTTCCTACCAGACACCACCAAACGTTACCTTCTCGAACCAGGTTCCAACCTTCTACAAACCCACGAAACCCGACCCATTTTCCCGAACCCGCAGCCATTTCCACCAATCGTTCCAACGACTGGTCGCGACCCCTCCGCTCCCCCTCCTCGTTCTCCGCTCCGCTCCGCCGTCAGAACACGATTTAGAATTGCAGAGTCAAGTGGACCGCCCCCTCCGCGGGGCGGTGGCTTGGGGAAATTCCCCGGACCCCAGGGCAGAGAGTGCCAGCGTCGATGCGCAGACCCCCTCGCCGCCGAAGCCTGCGAAGATGGTTCTCCTCCTCGGAGGCGGACCGGAGCGTTCCACGGCGGACGCGCGAGGACTGATCGTCATGCTAACAGTTATGCAATTGGCTCAGCGGCCTCACCAGGCGGACGTCGTGCCGCCGCTGTTTGGAGCTAACCCGACGGGGATTACTCAAGTCGTGTTCTCCACGACACCCAGCGACAAAGAGATTCCAACTCACGTCGACCCAGCAAAGGTGTTTGCTCAACGCCAGCGATTTTCAATGGGTTTCGTCCCTATTTATTCGGTTTTTCGGAAGCGCGGTGATGATGACTTTTTCCCTTAAACATTCGCAGTGTTTGTGCCGATGGCGGTCGGGCGCCACCCGATCCCGCCGGGGAGGCCACATTTTCCTTGGATGTCTGAGCGCTTCAATTATTTATTTATGTATCTGCATGTTTGGAGTACGAGGATTATAATTTGTCATGCGCGTCGTTTGAAGCCCTCGGGCTCATGAAACGACACACCGTTTATCCATTCTTTCTTGGATGAGTACTCTTTGCATTCCGCCGCGTCCTAAATGCTGGTCGCCTCGTCTCAGGACGGTCTCTTGTAGAGGCAAGAGACGCCGGTCAAGAGACCTACTAGTAGTAGTATGCGCCTGGAGGTCCGGACGGTCTCACTTGCCAATTCGCCATGCGCGTCGTGCCGTTCTCGACGCGCCAGGCCCACAAGGCCCTGGCTGTGGACGCCAACGACACCAACGACGACACCTGCTCGGCCTACTACTGTGAGAACGAAGCGCCAACAAAGAGCCGACGACGCGGCTGCCAGCGGTGGCTCTACGCGTACCCGCGACTCTGCTTCGTGCTCGTGCTGCTGGCCTGCGCGTTCGGCACGGGCGCCTACGCGGCCTACCACCTCGCCCTCTTGCTGCTCGAGGTGGTCGGCGCACGCCACGCGCTCGCCACGGCGCGCACGCAGCTCGTCGCGACCGAGATCACGCTGCGCACGGCCACGGCGTGCGCGCTGCGCCAAGTCTTCCCGCGCGTGCTCGAGGCCAAGACGCGCATCGCGGCCGCGGCGGCGCCGTGGCGAGCGCGCGTCGACGCGTTCGATACGCTCGTGACGCAAGCGCGAGCCAATTTCTCGCGCTGTGCGAGCCAGGAGCTCGACCGACTCGAGCGGCTCGTGGATCTCAACGCGTCGACGACCGCAGAGCAGTTCCAGTGCCTCGCTCACGCGATCGAGGCCACCGTGGCCCAGTATCCGTCTGCTCCGTCGAGCCAAGTGATCAAGCGAGTCCAGCAGATCCTCACGGCCTCGCAGGACGCACGTGACGCTGCCGCCAGCGAGAAGGCCAGCGAGACACCGCCGTCGCTCGCGTCGCTCGTCCAGAATGCGTCGCACTCGATCCTCTCGGCCGTCGACACGTGGCTCGACGAGCTCGAGACTTTCGTGGCCAGCGAGCTCGACGGCATCGGCGCGGCGCTGAGATTGCCCAAGCTGCCCGTGGTCGATGGCCTCGCCGAGTTGCTCGGGTTCGCGAGCGGCGGCCTGGCCGACGGCGACAGCCCGTTCTCGCTGATCTCCAAAGACCAATTGGTGGCGGCGCTTTGTGGCATCGCTGGGATCAACCGCGACCTCAGCCGAGCGGTCAGCCAGCTCGCCACGACCTGGCAGGACTTGCACTCGATTGTCAGCCGCATCCAAGACCACGAGGCCGCCGTTCGCGAGGAGCTCAAGCAGATCCGAAACGCCACGCAGCAGCGCGTGGAGCACTCGCTCAACGCCTTCCGACAAGCCACTGCGAGACTGAAAGACGCCGTCGCGGCCACGACTCGCTCGTCGCTGGACGCCCTCGTCTCGGCCGTAGCGAACGCGCTGGATCTCGATCCGTCCGAGCAGCTCGAGCGTGTCCTGGCTCGCCGGCAGAACGACCTGATCCCGACCGAGTACGAGCCCAACGCCAGCCCGACGATCGAGCGCGTCAAGTTGACGGTGAGTTTCGCGGCCGTCGAGAACGTGACGACCAGCAACTCGCCAGTGGACCAGCAGGCCAAGTGGGACCCGTGGCTGCTGCGCGCCGCGCTGTACGACGCGTCCGCGACGCTCGTGACGATCCTCATGACCTGGGACTTCCTCTCGCGCCTCGGCTGGTTCCTCGGCAAGCTCGCGATGCTGCTGACCGAGTCGTACTCGGACCTGCAGCCCGTCGACATCCGCGACATCACGACCATCACGACCCTGGTGAGTACCTTTCGTACCTTCAATGCTGTCGCTCTGACCATGCTTTGTAACTGCATTAGATCGACTTTTGGGGCGTGCTCAAGTGCCGCCACGATCTCGGCAGTGTCGTCTTTGCGATCATGACCGAAGGCTCGTACGTGCTCGAGACCGCCGTGCATTTCGTGCTCTGGGTGATGCTCGAGATCGCCGGCACGCTCGCGCTCGCGGCCTGGAGCCGAGCGTTCTCGGATCGCTGTCTCCCAAAGAACGGCTCGGTCGACCTGACAGTGACCACACCGTCGACCGTGCTCACGTACCTCTCGCTGCTCGTCGGCGATCCCCCGAGCGTCGAGCTCTCGCCGGTCGTCGCCGTGAGACGACAAACCGCCCCACTCGACGCAGCGTTTGACCGCGACGAGAAGACCTGGCGAGCGCGCGTCCGCAGCGTCGCGGAGACGCGAGCACAGCAAGCCAACGCGCTCGTTCTGGAAAGGCGCTTTCTGCTGGACGTGCGTGGGAGCCTCCTGAGCTGCTCGATCGAGACCGACGACGACAGCAATCCGCTGGACGCCGACCAGTGCTCACTGGCGTCGCTGGACGCCACGCAGTCGATCTCGGAGTGGGAGGCGCGCGCCGCGAGCGTGTTCCGTCACCACCGCGAGCTCGTGCGCGCCGAGCGTCTCGTGGCCGCGTGTCTCGCGCAGGGCGACGGCGTCACGCCCGAGTCGCTGCAGATCGTGCGGCGACTCGACCACGCGCACGGCTGCCTGCTGGACCAGAGCTTGTACCTGGCCGTCGCGAGCTGGTGGGTACTGCTCGTGGTCGTGCTGGCGCTGCGTCTGACCGCGCGCATGGCGGTCAAGGCCGCCGGCCTGCTCTTCTGGCGGTTCCTCAGCGCCGACCGACTCCAAGTGCTCGCGTTCAGCGACGAGCGCGGCGCGATCCAGTCGCGCGAGCGGCTGCCCAAGGCCATCCGGCGCCACTTGCGCAACCTCCGCTGGCGCGTCGCCGCGCGAGTGCTCGGCGTCGCGATGGGCGCGGGCTCGGTCGCCGTCGTGGCCGTCCACGTGCTGCCCGCCTTCATGCTGCGGCCGTTCTTGTGACCAACGAAGATCTACGAATTTATTTTATTGCAGACAGCAACATCAGACCAACGAGAGCGATACATTGCGAGGTGAGGGGCTCGTGAGGCATCGGAGCTGGGCGGCAACAGTCTCACACGCGGATATCTCGGTAAACCTAAGGTTTGGAATACTACGAGTGTAAGTGGATGAGAGTCTTGGTTTGACAAAGGCTTTTTGCTGAGACCATACGCGAGGCGGTGCCGTTGCAGGCGCTTCGCCCTTGAACGGCCGCTAGCGACTGTTGGCAGAGGTCAGGATGGAAACTTCGTCTTGGATCTGAAACGGACCCGCTCACGACAGAGCGAGAACGGTGGGCCGCCACAACTTCGGTGGACTTCTTGGAGGCATCATGGGTGACTCCAAGGAGGTCGAGTACGTTGGCTTCACGGTGACGTCGCCAAGCACGCTCCAGCGTGCCGTCGGCTTCTTGGAGAGTGACAAGACGTTCGAGTTCGCGAACAAGCCGCGGTGCGTGCGCTCGACGGGAACGAAAGCCCTCGCCGAGTACGCGTTCTACACGGAGGAGTCGCCGAGCGGCAACCAGGACGAAGTGATCGCTGCGGGTGCCATACCAAAGCTCGTGGAACTGCTTGGAAGTGACGATGAGGAAGCCAAGAAGCATGCTCGTGTGGCGTTAGGCGCAGTGGTGGCACTCCATCCTGAGGGGCAGCGACAGAGCGTCGACGCGATCGCGCCGCTGGTACGCGAAATGCATTGTCTGTGGGATCCAATGGCGTGGGAATACAATAACAAGCAGATAGACTACCACTGGGGCCACCTGTGCTCGACGCTCACAACGCTGTGCATTATCCTCGACGGAAACATCGTGAACCAACGGCATGCGCGTTCCATAGTTCTTGAGGAGGACGCTGAGAACCAGCGTGGTGTTGAACCGCTCGCTGTCTTGACTGAGATTCGTGACGAAATGAAACCAAAGATCCAAAAGTACTGGAAGTCACAGTACAATCGGTCGCTTGCGAGTGACAACTGCGAAACGCACGAAAAGCAAGCGGACCTCCGCACTTTCCGGCAGATCCAGTGTACGGCATGTATGCTGATCAGCATCCTCGAAACGGAGGATTCACTCGTTGCGATGCTTCGGCTAACTCAAAGTGGCGACAATGAAGCCGTCGAGTGCGTAAGATTCTCTCCTGATCTTCTCGATGAGCAGGCCGGAGTTGGAACCGTTCAATGGCTAAACGAGAAAGCGTACCGTGTACACTCGGTATGTGGTTGGAATTTGTATCAACTTGCCGACTGGAGCCGCTGACACTGCATATGTGATGGATAGACAGCCAAGCAGCTACTTCAGTATCCTCTGCACGAGTCACAGCTGCTCTGGGCCGTGGTGAGTACAAACCTGGGGATGGTTTCGTTCCTTGTCGGCAAGGGCGCAAGCATTCAGGCCATTGACAAGGTACGGCTAAGACGAAATTGTCGAGTCTATGGTTGCTGATCCGTTGTCGACCTGTCCAAACAGAGCGAGTGTCCTGTCTTACGTGTCTCGTCGCTGAAGCGAGTGACTGCAAAGTTTCTCTTGCACCACGGGGCTCACGTGAACGCCACAAATTCCGTCAGTAATTGTTGTGGCATTGTTTATGATTCCTGGAGAGGCGTGACGTGGAAAATGTGTTCTCATCAGAGTGGTGAAACTCCGTTGCACGTTGCCGTGCGTAACAAGGGGAACTTCAAACTAGTTCGCGCTCTCATCCGAGCAAACGCAGAACTCAACGTGAAAGACAAAGTGCGATTTTGTGATGGTGAATCGAGGGAGCTTCTCTTACGTGTTTCTTGTGTCGTAGAATGGGGTGACCACGTTGCAGTATCTTCTGACTAGGCGGCATACTGGCTTGAAAGCAGCTAATACCTTCACTAAGCGAGAGCGATACAAGAGCGCACGGTTCCTTTGCGGCAACGGTGCGTTGTTCAATGAAGCTGCCTACGCGTCTAGTCGACACAAGTATGAGTTTAGTCGGCAGAGCGACAAGGAGAGCAAGGCCATGCAGCGTTTGATAGCGTGGAGAGACGGACTTGTGCAGTGTGTTCGCCACTGGATAATCGAACACCGAGCTGGGTTCCCTCTCTCTGAAGTGCCGGAGCATATTTTGCTGAGAGGAGCCAGGCGTGTTGATACGTTTTTACGTGCGATTGACCACCCGCGAGACGTTGAAGTTCGTCGCCACAAAGTATGCGTGATTGGTTCGAGTGATTCGGGGAAGACCAGCTTTATTACGTCTCTCTACTGGGAAGAAGAAGCTCGCGCGAAGTTCGAGAATCGCACGATCGGCATTGACTTGTCGGACCTCACTTTCACCTCGGAGAAGCAGCAAAATGTCCGCCACGAGGTGAAGTTCTGGGATTTCGCCGGGCAAGATATCTACCAAGGCGTTCACACGCCTTTTTTCACCCCTGAAACATTCTATGTACTCTGCGTTGACTTCAGTGCATTCGACAAGATAGCCCATGATCATCGACCCAAAGCAGCCTCGAAGCAGGTTATCGAGAGTCGCATCGGCGTTTGGGTGCGTCTGGTTCTTCATCGTCAGCCTCAGGCAGAGTTTCTACAGGTCCTCACCAAAGCCGACAAACTTAAGAACCATGAACATATTAGAAAGACGAAAACCGCAATCAAAGTGAAGATTCAGGCGTGGGTCGATAACTGGCTCAACGAACTCGAGGGGGCGAAGGTCCCCTACTTAGACCAGTTGAAAAGTAGCCTTCAGCTGTTCAAGAAGACTCAACCAGTTGTTACAAGCTGCGCTTCTGACTTCAAAGTTCGGCTATCATTGATATCCTCTGCAATCGTTCCACGAAAAGTTGCTCGAATGCTTCGAAGTTCTCCGATCGAGTTGTGAAGGAACTCCACAAGATCCGTGAGGCCGCTGTTCTCCGGGATGAAGATTCTAAGGCTTCACACCAATGCCCACAGGCTTCGCATGAGTGGGGCAAAGAATACCACTCCAACCGTGTTCGAGCCCTAGTGTGGGAGTCATCCCAGTTGAAAATGTATCTACTTCAGAAAATCCCACTCCTCGAAGGCTGCTACGATGAGGTGATGCGCAGTTTGCATCAGTATGGCGAGATAGTGAAGTACGAAAGGGACGCTCAAGTCGGATTTTTCGATCGCGAGGCTATGCGCTCAACATGCACGGCTGACTTCATAGTGCTCGATCCGTGGATCGTTCTCGATCTTACGCGGGAGGTCATCAGTCACGAACACAAAGGTGAGAAATTCGACAACCTGCACAATACTGGCATGTTGAGCCACGATCTCTTGGTGGAGCTTCCAACGTGGTCGATGCTAAAAGACGACCCAGAGGCACTCAAGTTCTTCAAGCGACTGCTTCAAATCTCACACTTGGTATATCCCATGATTGGCAGAATGGAGGCCAACTCATGGTGCCAACGTATTGGAATCTCCATCCTGCACCCTCACAAGAAGATCAACTGGTGGCTGGTGATTGTATTGTTCGCTGGGAGTACAATATTCCCGTGACGATGATCGCGATTGTGATGACTCAATTCGCCGTACTGAGCCATGATCCCTCGCATGATCGACTCGTCACGCGTTCTCACATCAGCATTGTTGGCGATGGTTACGATGCTAGTATCGACTTTTCGATTTGCCACCAAGTCTCGACTATGTCGACTGTGTTAATTCAAGTTGGTGCATCCGACAAAAGCGTGTGCTGGGAAAAAATGCGCTACTTCGTGATGCAGATGGAAACTATTCTGGACGTATATCCAAGTCTTGGTGTCAGACGATTCATACTTGATGGTGAAGAGCGAAGAAGACACTGCCTTGCTGAAGCTACTGCAGCTATCAAACCTGCGGCCATGCAAGGTGCAGCCGAGCATCATAGAACTAAGAACCCATGGATTCCGGCAAACTTTGATTGGTTTCTTGAAAAAGCATGGAGAAATCCAGCCCAACTGAACGCCATCTGTAGCCGAGACGCCATGGCAGCCCAACTCCGCTTTTTGGTCAACGACACTGTGACAAAACACAAGAGGCGCTGTCCGGCGGTCTTCTCGGCGATATTTTCGGAAGACCGACACGTCGTCACTCTTCAATTCTTCAGTGAACTCTCGGGTAAGTGCTATCATATTCCTCTTGAAATCTCTCTACCACAGAAGATCGACAAATACTCCAAATGGCTATCGGTACGTCACATAATCGGGTCGTATCGAGCTACTCCAAGCACTTCTTTATCTTCACGGTTGTCGCTTGCGATAGGTTGCAGTTCCAATCTTTTGCAACGTGGTTGCCTTCGCAGTCGGAGCCCCCAAAAGCACTACATTCTCCAACATCGTGGAAGCACTAAAGTCAGGTGCGTGTCGCTTTTGTGCATACTCATCCACACCCAACGTGCATTGTGAAAGCTTTTCATGCATCACTGTAGAATTCGCGAAACGAGCAAAACGATATGATGGTTTCGAGAAGCTGAAGAAGAATATGGAGACAGACCGCGGAATTTTCAACCAGAATACGTGCACGGCAGACCAAGCGTACGCTCTGATCACCGAACTCCTCAAGCTTGACGATGAAAAGTACGATCCTGCCAACATCACCAACATTTCCAAACTTGAATGCGTGCGCAGCGCCAACGGTATCTACCTTTGGGCTCATAAAACTGAGCTTAGGGGTATTGAGCTTCTCCGTAGTGTCGCCACAACGACAAACCAAGAACACGAATTGACCTTCTTCCTGCACATCAAAGAAGCCATAGGAGTTCCGCCAAACTGCCTGGATGAGATCACCTGCAAGTGGGAGCTCCGTGAAGGTACAAGTGATGCTAAGCTTGCATCTGGCAAGACCAATGCAAACGCTGCGGATGGGGGTATGATGAAGTGGGAAGACAACGAATTCTCAATCAAAACCGTCAAAGCACTGGATGCACTTCGAGCATGCCGGCTCGTGGTCACCCTCAACCGTCAAATCAAGAAGTGCGAAGTAGGCACGCACTTGATGCAGTTCTTCAAAGTGGCGACGTCCGCGATCCGCTAGATGAGCGGTGCTTCGCGTACGATTTCTCCCCTTGTATTCGAGCTCTGTTCACCACTAACAGTTGATCTGGTTTTTGTAGGCGGTTCTTTGAGGGCGAAGTTGAGCTCAACGACGTTCCCTGCACGGATCTGCCCTTTGAGTTTTCCGTCACCGTCCACCCGACAGATCCGAGATATCCTGCTGCTCAGGAGACTACCATGCTGCTGGGCATCAGCCAAAAGTTACAAGTCCAAATCAAGTAAACAGAACAGAGATTTGCATTCCAACATTACGCTTGGCATATCATGAGCTAGCTGGTGATGGTGACGAAATTTATTCGATAGCGAGCATGTCCTCCATCTGGGTAGGCGCCCACTCTTCAGCAGTGGCTAGCATTTCCTCCCACGCGTTGTCCATCATCTCGACCTTCTCCTCTGCGGCAGTCTTCGTGATCGCTGACGGTGTGATCTTGGACTTACTGAACGTGATGCGGAATGCCCGAACCTCCATCGCCTGCAACTGGACAGTCGTGCCCTTAACAGGGATCGGTAAGTTGACTGGGACCTCGTTCTCGTCCTCACCCTCAACCTTCCAGTTCAAGTTGTTGGCGCGACGGGTTTCCGCCACGGTTGCTGTCGCTGACAGTGTCAACTCGGTCACTTCAGAGAGACTGGAGCCTTTCACTTGGAAGTACTTGGCAAAATCGAAAGCGATCGTCTTGGAGAGTGACGAGTGCTCATCCACGGCGTACAAATGAGTCAAACGCACCAGCAGAGATTCTTTGCCAAGTTCAACAAGTGTCGTGAGACCAACGTTCTCTGGGAACTCGTTCACCGTGAGCCACGGAACGTTGGCCTCGACGTCAGTCACAGCTTTCCGCACAACGGTGAGTGGAGTGAAGAACTTCTCTTCCATCTTCGTGCGGATGCTGCGGATACCGTTGTCGCCGGCGTTGTCGACATTGACGAAGAGACTACCACGAGCAATGAGACCAGCTGTAATGGTCTTCTTTAAAACAGGATCCGTGTATGTCTCAGTTTCATTCAAGTGTTCGCCGACGCCCTTTTCGTCATCCATGAGGAGACGGCGATGCACCATCACTTCCGCCTGACCATCTTCAAGACTGCCCAGACCCTGAGCACGGTCCGTGACGAGGTTTAGCTGGACCTTCTCGTCCTTCAGGTAGGCACCCGTCGTGATTGGGAAGTAGTTAGCAGCCACGAACTCCTGGTCATCGTGGAGCTTGAGATCCCACGTGTCGCGGTGATTGCGAATACGAGTGACGAACTCGAGCCCGTTCGAGTCTGTGTACCAGGTTCCCTTCGACTGGATCTTCTTCTGGGTATCAAAGCGCAAAATGACTTCCTTACCCTTCTTGTCGTCGATTGGGATAGGTCCCACAGTCCATTCGATCTCAAGGAAGGAGTCTTCAGGGTTGAGAATGTACTCAATCGTGACCCAGTCACCCAGCTTGAATGCAACGCGCGACGCAGCCTCGTTGTCACCGTCCACTGTCACATCCACAAGAGTCACGTTGACCTTTTCATCACGAACAATGGAGAAAACCTTCTTCGAGTCCGGACGGAACAGGTAGGCTCCTGAATGGCGGCCCTTCGGTCCTTGATAAGCGAGGTAGTAAGCAACATCAAGCGTGAGTAGAACAGTAACCTTGCTCTCCTTGTTTGTGAGCGATACGATCGACCCAGTCTTGGTGTCGATGGTCACAGAAACCTTGTCATTTTCCAGTACTATGGTCGAAGCGGACTCAAGGAGTTCATTTTCCTTGACCGGTTCTCCCATCGGACTCTCAAACTGTTGCAACAAGAAGCGGTGGGACTTGAGCGGCTCCAAATCAGCAGTGAACACAATCTTGTACGGAAGCTCCTGCTGTGTCTCGGGATGCACGATCAGGTTCTGGTAGATAGCAACGTTTCTCGGATCTGACCCGCCAGACAACGAGGTTACCTTGGCTGCCTTGCGTCCAATCGGAATCACTATCGTCTGGGTCACCTTCCGTGGAAGGGCGTTGTGCACAAGAATCTCTACCTTCTCGTTGTGACGAGTCGGCTCACAGATACTTGCATTGCTTTGCAGGCAGAAGTGGAACTGCTCCTTCTCGCCAATCACAAAGAGCACTTCGTTCAGCTCCTTCTCGGCTTCAATCACACCTTCATTGATGCGGAGCGAGTAGTCATCTGAGACTACTTGCTTTTCGGTGCCTGAGATGCCATCGTGGTGCTGAACAAGCCCGACGGCACGCTGCAGCTTTTCCAACATCGCCGAATGGTGGCTCTGGTAGACTGCGTCAAGTTGGCGCAGCTGCTGGATCAGAATGTTGCCAACGCGTGCGAATTTCTTGAGCGAAGGTCGACTGGTGAAGTAACCCGACCAGTACTCGTGTTCCTGAGAGGCGTACGGGAAGAAATCGTCAGTCTTGAGCGCCCAGGTGATGTTCTCAGCGAGCTTGAGGTCGGTGTAGTACGAGAGGTTCGAGTAAAGCACGTTAACGCGGCCGTCCTGGTTCACGTAGTGGATGAGCTTGTCCATGTTCTTGTACCAACGGCGTGAGTTCTGGTACGAGAAATCGTCGCCCATCGGGATGAAGATGTGGTTGCCGCGCGAATGGGCGCCACGCATCTGCATGTTGCTCACAAACCACTCCACCTGGTCACATACGTTGAAGTCGTGCATGGCCGGGTCGTCCTGAACACTCTGGTCGTTCTCATAGTGGAAGTGGCCTGGCGAACCGTAGTGGTCAATGATGTTACCCGTGAAGACTTGCATGGCCTTGCCGCGCGACTTGCTCGGGCGCCAGATGAACTCAAGGTCTTTGTTCTCGAATCGCTTGCCGTAGTCCTGATAGTCCATACGCGCAAAGTAGAGCGCATCAAAGCCAACGCCCGACGACAGCAGCGAGCCTTGCGTCGACGAGTGGCCGAACGGGTCGATCTGCCAGCCGATACGCGGCGTGACGTTGAATTCCTGCTTGAGTAGTTGATGGCCATACGCAGTCTGGTCCACCATAGCAATATAGTGCGGCGCGGCCTCGTCGTGCATGCACCATCCGCCGTTGACGCTCAGATCCAGGCGTCCTTCCTTGACGAGCTTCCTAACGATCGTCTTCTGCTCCTCGCTCTGCTCCTTCCACCAGCGCTGGAAGAATGACTGCTCGACAAACATGAACTTGCGGTCCGGGTTGCCGAGCAGCTGCTCCACGGCCGTGTCCAGAATGTACTGCACACGGTCGTAATAATACTGGTCCACCGTGATGAGCCATCCCCTGCAAACAACATGCTTCCTCATTAGATTCTGTCTCTAAATCCCCAGTACAGTGGGTCCGTGACTTACGGGTCGTCATGCGAGTGCGGGATGAGGTGCACGTTGAGCTTGTCATCGACGATGCGGCCCTTAGTGTCGTACTTGGCGTCCGTAGGGATCTTCCACTTGGACGGATCACACGGGCCAGCGGATCTCGAGCGAACGGCGGCATTCGCGGCGCCGTAGGCCAGCGCTAGCAGCGGCAGCGAGACCGCGAGCACGCGCATGTTTCCCTTTGGCTCTCTCTCTCCTTGGTGGCGAATGTGGGAGTGAGTGAGGGGCGTAAAACTTCAAGCAGCGAAAGAAAGAAAAAAGATCGTGAATCGCAGTGCAATTCATGTTGGCATCTGATAGGGAGTTTGTATGCTGCGAGAATGAATTGCAGCAACTCAACTGCAACTCGACTGGGACATGAATTCGTGGGCTAGGAATCGCTGGAAGATCGAGAGCGGGCGCGACGCACCTGCGCGGGCCGAAGTCGACGAAGGAGAGACTTCGCACACAAGACAATGGGCGCCGCCACGCTGGTGCAGGGCCGGTGATTCGTCCAATACACAACAGCCGCAACATCCATCGATCGATTCCAACGGCTTGGTCCGTCGATTAGGAGAATGGGTCCTCTAATCGCGCTAACCAATGCAACTATTGAGGGGATGAAGGAATCACCACCCATTCTCAAGGGCACGAATGCGATGCCGTTGAAGTATGTGGATGGATGGATGGGAGAGACACCCAATCGGCCGGTTAAGCGCGACGCTGCCCTCAGTCAAGCGAAGGCGCGTGCTTCGGCGCCAAATCCTGGGCCTCTTCAACATCGAGCGGAAGCGACGACTGGCAGAGACAGTGTGACAGCCGGATCGTAATCCAGTGCATTATCCGACGCCTGGCGACGCCACAACGCATTGAACCTGTGCAAGGGTGACTTATCCTTTGGCTCCTGACCGACTCGCGTTCCAGTCGTGATTCGAGTCGGCCAACAGCAACATGCTGACTGCGGCCGTCCATTCGACAGAGACCGTCATGCCGACGATCTCACGAAGCGGTCTGCGATCCCGCATCAGATTGGCACCTGATCCCTGGATTTTCGAACGCTGTGAATTCGAACTCGAATTTAGGAAGAAAGGATTCAACTTCTAGGTTGACCTGGATTCACCACGTGAGCCAACCAAAGTGAACCTAATCCAATCAAGGGTGAACCTACAAAGCCAAATTTTCAAAGCCCAACGGAAGGGAGAGATTTTGCGACTGGATCACTGTTGCACCCATCTCGCATGTGGATCGCCGCGTGAGATCCCTAGCCCTCTCGTTGGGAGAGCCGAAGATAACTTGGTGTTTGTATAGTGGCGTGGAGCGCAGTATGGGTAGGGTTCTCATGCGCACTCTTGTCAAAATGAGGTGGCCGCGTTTTCCCGCACCCAGTTTCCCGAGCCCTTGCCAGTGTGCGGTTGTGCAAGTCGTGGCGTCGTGTTCGATGACCCGGTTTTGCACGATCACCGTGGGCCCGTCTGTTCCGGATTTCCAGTGTCCAGTTCGATTTCAACACGAGCTGCTCCGCTCAATTCCCATTATTCCAAGCATCTCCCTGTTCCATCGCCTGCCTCCACTGGCCGCATTCCGCGACCTCCTTGGCGATCCGTAGCCTTCCAATAGTCAGTCATGCCGCTCCTCCTGCGCCGCGCAGCGCCCAGTCCTTCGGTGGACGAGCTCTCCTTCACCACGCCGCCGTCCTCGCTCTCGGCCACCGTCTCCGAGACCGGCTCGTACCGCTGTCTGATCCACGGCACCTCGCTCTCGCGCTCCTCGTCCAGCAACCGCCGAAGCATGAACAGCTCCGAGACGGAGAACAGCAGCAGTGAAGAACGCGACAGCCGCGAAGAGAGTCTTGCTGCTGCGGCGGCTGCCGCCGCCGCTGAGGTCGACGCCGAACGTGCGAGTGGAATCACGCCCAAGCCAAGCATGACCTGCACATGTCTTCCGCCCGCGCGCTCGCGTGCCAGCCAAGGAAGCTCGAAGCGACTCTCCACGCGCTTGGAAGACCTTGCGGCCACGGTGGTCGAAGACGGAACCGACCATGAGCCCAATGAGATCGACGACAACGAGAGCTACTGCTCCCATGAGAGCGATCTCGCGTGCCAGAAGTGCGAGGCCATCAGCACGCGCGACTCGATTTCATCGACGACATCCTCTCGCATCGTCATCCGCAAGACGCAGCTCGCAGCGCTCGACGTCGAGCTGCAGAACCTTCGCAAGACTTTCGTAAAGAGCGTCTACCAGCGTCTCACGAACATGTCGCGCAAGCTAGGAAAGCGAGGCGGCACCCAGCAAATCACCGCCAGTTAGAGAGCCGAAAGCGACGATCGAAGTCGCGAGGCTTATGCTTTAGAGAAAAACGTATTTATTCAGAATCGAGCACAAGCATGAGTGTTGCCCAGTCGTAGAAGTAGACGTGTTCATTGGATGATAACTGCCTTCCATCATGGTTTCAGAATTGACGTCCATTTGTGGAGCCACTGTAATGGATACGAACGAGATTGCAGCAGGGAGAGCGCCGACGTGCCGCTGACTCACGAACGTGCTTTGAGACGATCGGCTCGTTGTCACGCTGTCGTCGGATTGACATTCCTGGTCACAGCATGGCAGTTAATGATTCGAGGAGATCCACGTCCGCCGTGTCACCGTTGAGAGAAATCACTTGATCACAGGTTCAGGGTGCGTTCGGCAGAGCGCAATTCTCGATTTTTTGGACCTTTTTCGATCATTTCAGAACTGGCGATTCCCATACTTCCACTCCTAATCCGGTCAGGAGCACGTTTCACGTTTCTCGGCGAGGCAGCGTTTCACATAGTCTGGCGCATGTTCATTTGAGCCCCTGCCTTGTGCAGCTGCATTGCCGCTCGACGAGCCCTCAGGTACATTACGCGGTACACCAATGAGCACACGTGCTACATACGTCTTCAAAGTCATCGGGTACAGCACAAACAAACGATTTTGGTATTATTGAGAAGCAGTAGCTATAGAGTGGGCAATCGTTCACTTACACGCTCTGTTGACTGTTATCTTCCAATCTTTGCGGATACAAGCCTCAAGTTAAAGTTGAACACAGCGGCGCTGATAAATACTGTCCAGCCGAGCAACCACTTCGTTCGTTTACTGCAATCTGGTTCCACAAACTTCAAGACCGCAATCGAGCCGATGAGTCCCACGGGAAGATGCGTTGCTGGTCACGACCCGTAGCTGGGCGAAGTCATCTTTGACACCTTGCAATCATACGCAGTGAGCTGTGCAATCCCAGATAACTTTGTCAATCGAGCTGTTGTTTCCGCTGCGATCGTCAACTGTTGGCTGATTCCGCTCATGCAACGTGGTCCTCATCGAAATTCACAGAGTGGCTTCGTCCATTCACAGCGAAGAGGATCTCATTGACCACCAATTCACCGTCATCACGATCGCTAAAGTGAATCAATTGATACGAGGTAGCTGGAAGCAGATCCTCGTTTGCTTCAGTAGGCGTGTCAGCAATTGCTTTCGTTTCTACATGCACACAGGCATCCGGACTGCTTCGACGACGCAAACACTGTGTTTCGGTCTTTCTTGCTCGAGCTTGCATCGCATAGACCAAGTCGTCATCGGGATTGCTCCACATCCGAGCAAATGCGTTCTCCCGATCCATCGCCGGTTGTCGGAAAGTGGCCAGTGCCTCGTCGCTAAGGTTTACTGCTGTTGGAGTCGGCGTTGGTGAAAGACTCGGATTGTTCGATACCGATATAATCCATTGGTTCACTTTCGCACACTGCCCAGCGTTGCAACAACCACTCTCCTGCAACTAACTGAATCGCATTGAATCTACAACTCGAGTATACAACTGTGGTTTGGACAAGCCGCGCTTTTCGTCATCAACCACTCACACATTTCGGCGCTACCTCTCGTCAGGCTTCGGAACATAGCATCACGGCCTCATGGCTTGTCTGCGCTCAGCGACTCACAGAATCTTAATCAACTGGTCATCTGCAATAGCAATTTGGAGTCGCTGACAGATGTATTCTTTACGAGGTGGCTCTTCGGATAGTTCCATGTCGAGTGAAAGGTTCTCACCTCAAGTCGCTACCAGACGCAATCATTCAGCTCGCGGCCGTCAACATCTCATTCGCGATGAACGACATCGACTATTTGCCGGATCAGTTCATCTCGACCCCATATCTTGTGGTCCGTCTCAGTTGAATCCAATTGATCCACTTCCGGATATCGGGTCTCAGGTTCGTGTCGATGTTGTGGCGTGTCGATCCGGGTTGGCTCTCCAACCGCATAAATCATGTTCGAGCAGGCAACGCACCGCTCTGCTCGCCATTGCCATTGCCGTTACCCCATTGCGGCGATCGCACCGAGACGAGTCCTCTTCAGTTTCCTTTCAGGCGGTACTCCTCCCTACATCCCGATTGACGCCGAATCCACAAGCCATGCCCACTCTTCACCAAGGTATCAGCACACTTCAGTCCATTTCATTCTTGTATCTCGTATCGACTCGCTCTATCGAAATTGAGGAGGGATGTCCTGCCTACTTCCCTTCAAGTCTCCTATTGCGCCGCTGGGTCGTCTTAAACCGCAAGTAGAAGATGAAGCCTGCCATGAACAGGAGGCCAATGGCGACGCCGATCAGGCGCGGCGTCATCAGCTACAATAATCCAACGTCTTCAGCGTCAGCCCATGTTCACTCTGCAGACAAAAGGATAACCCGGACGCACTCGGTTGGACGTGGCGGCTACGTCCGGCACGCGCCGCTGCTGGCGCTTCATACGCTCACTCATCTTGCCATAGCGCTCGCCCGCGTAGACCGTCGGGCCGAGCGCTACGTCGTGGAGGCCGGCGGGCGGCGCCTCGCGACGCGTGCCTCGGTTGCGCAGCTCCATCTTGGTTGCCTTGGGCTGCCGCTTGGGACACTCCCCTTTCACGAAAAGTGACCATCACTCTTGATTCTGGTTTGAGTCTATGGACACAAGTGTAACCCATGGTTACGGCTTGTGCGCTTCTCCTCCGGTCGAGTTGAGTAATCTTTCGTGAGACAGGTTGGTTGCGCGGGTCCGACCAACAAACCCATGGGCTCACTTGATGATTAGTCGTTTGGTAGAATTATTGTAAGCGACCACGGGTTCGGGTCGGACGACTGACCCGGATTGGACGGGCTGTCTCCAGGCCTGCGTGGAAATCTTCTCTCGACGGCCGCCTACCGTGGCAAGCGGCCAAGTCGGCAGAGGGCGTCACCACCCGGCATTACGCGTTTCCAGCCCGAGGCAGCAAGCGGAGGATCAGTATGAGCGAGTGGTGGGGTACCATCGGCCAGCCCTTCGCGGAGGTGAGTCTCCTGTTGTGAAGACCCCACACTGGATATGACACGAGGGACTGACGGGACGCGATTGACTGGCAGGCGCTGCTGACGCTGGACTGGCAGAAGATCCGCGAAGCCGCGGCCAACTTCCCACACACCTACTATGAGTACGTACACTCTCTGTCCAGCAAGAGAGATTGATGGAGAGAGAGAGATGCTGACGGCGGGCGGTGCAGGTACATCAAGGGCATCTACGAACGCTCGCCCGAGCACGTCATCATCGAGACGTTCTTGATCGTCTTCGTGGTCTACATCACGTTTTTCAAGAAGAACAAGCCAACCAAGGCAGGCGTCAAGTTCACACCCAAGGAGATCGATGAGCTCGTGGATGAGTGGGAGCCCGAGCCGATCATCCCCAAGAAGTTTAAGGTCGATGTCGAGAAGTCCCAGCCCTACGGAGTGCTGGAGAGCATCCCGGACACGCACATGAGAATCCAGGGCGTCGACAAGCAGGCGCTCAACCTCGCGACCTTCGATTTCCTCGGTCTCGGCAGCCGTCGCGAGCTCAAGGACGTCGCTATCAATACGCTGACCAAGTACGGCTGTGGCTCATGCGGCCCGCGCGGTTTCTACGGCACGATCGACGTCCACGAGATCCTTGAGAAGGACATCGCGGACATGTTCGGCACTCCCGACTCGATCACATTCTCGGACAGCGAGTCCACGTCGTCCTCGGTGCTGCCGGCGTTTGCCAAGCGTGGTGACCTCGTCGTTGTTGATGAGGGCTGCAATGACTCGATCCTCGTCGGTGTCAACCTCGCTCGTTGTACTGTCCACTACTACAAGCACAACGACATGGAAGACCTTGAGCGCGTGCTGAAGAGCATCCGCGCTGCCGACAAGAAGGCGGGCCGCTCGTCGGACTGCCAGCGCCGCTACGTCGTTACGGAGGCCGTTTTCCGTAACCACGGTGACGTCGTCGACCTCCCGAAGCTCGTTGCGCTCTGCAAGGAGCACTACTTCCGCGTTTTCCTCGATGAGAGTTACTCGTTCGGCGTGCTCGGCGCGAGTGGCAAGGGTGTCACGGAGCACTACGGCGTCCCCCTTTCCGAAGTCGCGATCGTCTGTGGTTCGCTTGCGACTGCTGCTGCTGGTGTCGGTGGATTCAGCACGGGCGCTCGCGAGGTCGTTGACTACCAGCGTCTGAACAGTGCCGGCTACGTATTCTCGGCGTCTGCTCCTCCGTTTACATCAGCGTGCACATCGGAAGCCCTCCGTATTATGCGCACGGAGCCGCAGCTGTTTGTGAAGCTCCGCGAAAACTCATACCTGGCTCACGACGTGCTCGCCGCGGGTGTGAAGGGTGTGTTTAGCGTTTCGAAGGACCGCTGCTCGCCGGTGGTGCATCTACGTTTGCTGCCTGAGCTGCTGGCTGGTCTGTCCACGGACGCCTCGAAGCGCGAGGTGCAGCGCATGATCTGTGATGACGTCATGAACAACTTGCTCGCCCGTGGTATCGCAGTCTGCTCGCCCCGTTACAAAACGGACCAGGCGCTCGAGCCACTGCCGAGTGTGCGTGTGTCCGTGACGGCCGTCCACGACTCGAAGGAACTCAAGGACGCGCTGACGGCGGTTGCACAGGAGTGCGTGACGGTCGCCAAGGCAGCGCTCAAGGCAATCCCACACAAGGCCGAGTACTCGAACGGCCACGCGAGCGAGTCGAGCGTGCGACAGCGCAAGGGCAAGAACTAAGGGGACTAGAGCAGACGGCGGTGAATAGGCGACCACTCCAATTCTGCATATTTTCATAGAGAAAGGCGTTCTCAGCTCGGGCTGACTCCACTGCTCGAAGTACCATAACACAAAAAACGCGTTTTTGACGAGCGAGCGTCAGTGCAGTAGTTCTATCATTCTCTCCATGCTCAACCCACGATTCCTACAGCGTCTCGAGCATTTCCTTCTCGCGCTTCTCCTTGTAGAGCTGGAACTGCTCGTCGTTGGTGTACTGGTGGAGACACTCGTTCATCGCGCGGTTCAGCGTGCGGCACCGGAAGACGACCATGAGTCCGTTCTCCTTGGCGCAGTTGGCGAACTGCTCCATGGTCGAGCGGCAGTTGGTGATGGCGATGTCGCTCAACTCCTGGCGCAGCTTCTGTTGCATAGATCGCCGTGGCGCGCCAGCGTGAGTGCACGGAGCAGATGTAGCAGGCAGAATGTTAATACTCACATGTTCGGCCCGGTTGCTCCAGGAGAGCCGCGACGAGCGGAAGGTCTCCTTGGCGGTCTCCTTATCCACGGGCTTCTCCATGTTCACGTGTGGATCCGCTGCGTGTCTGTTGCGGGCAAAGGCGTCCATCATCGACCCGTGGGTCAATGCAAGTCGAAACCCATGCAGCCCGTGGGTTTGGGCGAAGTGGACCAGTCTTCAAATGCCAAAACAAGGTTCATTCCGAACATGGCTACATTTTAGTGGCTCATTCCCAACGCGTGGGGAAGCCCGACGAGATCGCCCACGCCGTTCAGTTCATCATCGAGAACGGATTTTCTCAGTCTCAGTGGGTATGCTGGCTCCGCTGCCGCACTGACGACGTGGTTCTCGACGTTGTAAAGGAGAACAGTCTGCGTGTGCTGTATGGAAACCAAACTACGGAACCTGTGCCCACCAAGCCAGTGCTAACGTCAGGTACTTTGGCACGAAGAAGAAGACTTCCAGAGTGGCCATTTCTCTCGGTCCGGGGATCTGAACTCACAACTGATTGAAATCGAATGGCTGCATGTGCCTGTCGGATGTAGCCATTTAGAATTGCACGGATTTAGACATG
The DNA here is from genome assembly GCA_023335855.1 of Pythium scleroteichum. Lineage (NCBI taxonomy): Eukaryota > Oomycota > Peronosporomycetes > Pythiales > Pythiaceae > Pythium > Pythium scleroteichum. The sequence goes on along the minus strand of JAADVR010000464.1, from coordinate 3,999 downwards.
GCTACATTTCTCATGTCTTTTTTCATACGGCGTTGCTGGTGTTGTTGTGTTGAATTATCGGGTTAGTACCCACCAACAGCAGCCGTAAGCCTGGTCCATTTAGGTCTTGTTGCCTTCCGGGGACCACGCGCGGCTCCAGTATCGCGATGTTCTTAGTAAGACCCACTTCTACGAGCACCGTTATACATCGTACGAATACAGTACCGCACGAGTTGACTATTACCTCACGTGTTGATAGCCCTAGCAGTGAAGTATTTTCGAACTCACTGAATAGTTAACAACTGGGAATCACGGACGAATGACCCAGGCGCATGCCAGCGTCGAGGCGGATGGTCTCGCCATTGATCAACGGGTTCTCGATGATGAACTGCACCGCATGGGCCACCTCGCTCGCCTGACCCGCACTCCTGGGGAAGGCCATTTGCCGGTAGGTTCCCTCGCGGAGTTCCTCCGGCTCCCCGTTGAACATGGGCGTGGCAATGCTTCCTACGACATTTTCCTTTAGGTCAGTGAACCCCACTCTCTGTCTCAGAAGCCTAGTAGCTTACCGGGCGCGATGGTGACCACGCGGATGCCGAATCGACCCAGGTCTCGAGCCATGGGAAGCGTCATGCCGACCAGAGCAGCCTTGCTGGCAGCGTACGCGACGCGGCCGTTCGTGCCTTCGAAAGCCATGATACTCGACGTGTTGATGATCACACCACGCTCGCCCAGTTCGTTCAGCTCCTCCTTGGCCATCCTAACAATACCGACACAGAATCAAAGTTAGTACGTGTGCTGCTCTGTCATATCTAGAAGCATCTATGAGATGCTCACCGCTGGGCCGCGAGCCGTGAGACGAGGAACGTGCCAACCATGTTGATCTCAAGCGTCCGACGGAAGACGTCCATCGAGTGCACTTCGAGGCTGGCAGTGAGCGTCCTCGCAGACGCGACGACACCCGCGTGGTTGACAGCGGCATTCACGGATCGACCAAAGGCCGACTCAGCCAGGTCCAGCGCATCGGAGATCTCCTTCTCATTGACCACATCCGTCGGAATGAAACGCGCCTTGTCGCCGAGCTCCTTAGCGACTTTGAAGCCCTCGCTCGAAGGAAGATCGCAGAGCACGACGCGGGCGCCTTGCTGGACGAGGCGTGTGGAGGTGACACGTCCGAGTCCGGAGGCTCCTCCAGTGACGATGGCGACGATGTGCTTGAGCGACATACTGCAGACTGGAGAAGTGAGGGAATGAGAAAGCGTTCTTCTCAGCAGAGAGGCTCGAAGAGCAGGGAAGAAGGGTCGTGGGACACTCTGCCCCAGCTCCTCTCGGGCCTGCTTCAACCAGGACAAAGATCGTGATGACAGGGAGATTCAGACACCTGATGGGGTTGTGGACCACAACCCCACGGTCTTTGAGCTCAAGACTAATGGACTCGCAGGCACGGGTCGAGTACCCACAAGGACCACACACTCGCATGGCTGAGGACGAGCGCAACATAAGCGCTAAAGCACTTCTTGTTCAAACGTGGACATTTGATGACGCCTGTAGTTGCTCAACTTGAAGGAGCTGAATGGACACAGTCAAAATCGTCCTGTACCGTATTGCCCTATGAGGTCGATTGGTCCGCGTTTCACGCTATAGAAACGCAGACCGATACAGTATTCCCCGTCCTCAGCACAATCCCTTTCATCTGATCCCTCCCGGAAATGCCGATCCTCAATTCCTATTCGCTTGCTTTTACTATTGGGAACTGACTGAAAATGATGACCCTTCTATGCAGTTCAAACTGAGGTTTGCGCTGAGGACGGGGAATACTGTACTTCATCATCAGAGAGGCTCCTCCCGAGTTGTCTTCAAACCAGAAACTCGAAGTCTTCAATGAGAAAAAGAGGACGGTTGAAGACAGCTGGGGTATGCTCTGCGGACAACTCTCGAACTTTCTTCCCAACAGAGAAACGAGCAGCGACACTATTGGGAGTGTGCCGTTGTAGATTGTGGCTCTTTTCTACCAATCACATAACCTTCTGTTAACATCGGACCAATCATCGTCTGAAGTCATGCCGGCTTCTTCGGCTGGAAGAAGCTCAAAGCATGAGGCCGCTGGTGCGTCTGGTGGCAACGGCGCGCGCACGAAGAATCCGCCGGATATATCTCGGCAACCGAATGGTGACACCAGTTCGACTGGCGAGGACTCTGATGGATTTTCTACACACCGTGGTTTCCGTGCGCATCAACGAGAACGATTCGAAAAGCAACAGCAAAAGAACCAACGCCAACGTGGGCCGAATCGCCAACGGAACAAGGGCGCGCGAAGCCAAACTGAGGATGCTCATAGCAGAACGAGACCTCAGCGCCAGGGTGACAATCCTCGGCAAGTGGTTTCGTCGCGAAGGCAAAAGCCGATGGTCACTCGGACAGCCAGACTCGTCAACTGCCAAGCTCCACGGCAACTTCTCAAGCCCCTCGTGCATTCACGAGACACGCAGACCCTGTAGACTCTCTCGACAGGAAGATCTTTCAACTTCGTGATTGTGTCATGAACGAAACTGAAATGACGACTCTCCTCGAGTTGTTTGCTCAGGTCCAGCGTCTCTCACGTTCTGCCGCCGATGAAGAACCCATGACCTTTTCCAAGGTGTTTGATGAGTCTAAGCACGAAGACTGCATCGATCTCTACAACATGTTGCAACTATGGTTCTACGAACACAGAGTTAACAACCGCCAATTTAAAGAACTTCTTCGAACTGTTCGATTCATCGCTACAACAAGTGCTCCTCCTCCATCCTTCGCCATGTCCTGGAAAGACGTGGTGCTCAACAGTTCAAGCGAGCAACCAGCTCGTGGACGCCCTACGGCCGCAGACGCCACCTGCACTGCTCCCCCTAGGCGTCTGACGACTGAGGAACAAGCTGTTTTGAATCTGATTGAATCCAAACGTCAATCTAGGCAAGGTCTTGTTGACAAGGACGCAGTAAAGCCTCTCATGGAAGAAGCTCTTGTCCGCTGCACAATGGATAAGGCGAAGCAAGGAGTACTTGTGGTTCGACTTGATGGAAACCGGAGGATGTCAACAACCATGTCGTTTCGTGGCAAACTACTACAGATCACTGACCTCACCTCATCGGTGACTGTCTCCAATGCTGAATTCAAACGTGATGTGGTGAATATCCTTTACGATCTGGCCACTAATCGCCTCTCCTTCATCATGTGTGACCAAGTGGCGGTGTTGAAATGGGAAGGTTGTCAGATTCCCATTCAAGGCCGACTTCCAACCTTGCTTCGACCACGCACATCTACGTCCGGTGATGAAAACGGCACGATTGAGTTGGGGGATTATGAAATCTGCGCGATTAATCTGACCGGTTCTCTCACACAATTTGACCTAACTCATCTCTTCATCAACCTCTGTAACAAGTTTGGACAACTGGGGCATCGAAGATGATGGTATAGCTGATCCAAACAAATGGTGAATCAAGATTCAGTCGAATGGTTGTCCGCCGATTCTCCTGGATAAAACCAGAATCAAGTGGGATGGTGAAGATGTCTGGATCCACCACACTCTTTTCTACAGCACTCCTCCATGCCTTGGATGTGGCCAGCCAAACCACTCTCTCAATCGATGCAAAGGTGTCCGTGACGAGGAGGACCGAGACCTCACGATTTCTGGTCCACGGCTTGACCTTATCGAAGAAGCAAAGGTCCTACCATTGCTCCCCCATGAAGACATCCCGTCTTGACGGAGCAAGTACTGAGCCGCCTCAAAGAAAGATGTGCAATGGCTATGGAGGATTGTCCTGCTCCTCCTTTTAAGCCAAAGAAAAAAGTGACCAAGAAGAACTCTACCCTTACTCAGGAACAACAACTGCGCCGACAAAATTTCAAACAGCGTATTGAAATGGCACAAGATCTGAACATTTGTGATCTTATTCAATTGCACCGTCAAGCTGCTAAGGACGATGATTGGTTTCGCAATCATGAAGCGTGGAGACCGACGTTTGGCCCTAAGGAATCAAGTCG
>JAADVR010000463.1:0-27595 GCA_023335855.1 Pythium scleroteichum | reverse complement strand
GCCCTCGCTGCCAGGCAGCGAGGGCAGGGGTTCCGGAGGCTGTGGTTTCGCGGTCGCTCTGTTCACGATGGCTGCCACGGTGGTGGCAGCTCTCGCCCCACAGGTCGGGCTCTAGGCGTCCATTCTCGGGACTGGATGACCACGCACAATCGACCACAAAGCGGATCTACTTGTTCTGTCCTTTCTTCGCTCTATTGTGGCTCGTCCTTCGTTGCCCTCGCTAAGATGGGTTGTCATTTCATAATGCTTGCAGATCAGTCTTTGGCAGACTTCCCGTTGCGCGAGAACCATTTGCCCGGAGACTCACGCCGTGCAGTCGTCATTTTGTTTGTTCTCCGGGAATCAGAGTGATGAGCTCGTCTTTGGCATCTGCACTGGTTGGTGGTGGGCGATATCGTGCTTTCTTGTCAACGAGGTGGCGATTGAACAACAAGCGCATCCGCCTCGTGCCTGGTCGCGCGCACCACCGAAGGTAAACTTTGTCGATGGAAGCCCTCCCAGCAGCACCAACGCCCCATGTTCTACACCACAATCTGGTCGAGGCCACCGAGTCCACAAGAAAAAAAACTCGCTCCGCCGGTTGTGCATAGCCGGGACGCTGTGCTAGTCGTCTTTCTATCGAGCGTTCCCGGGTTGCTGAGACCGTCCGCTGGTCATTCGATTTCATGCGGCTCCTCGCCCCACCACCGTCTCCACCATTCTCGCCGTGGCATCTGTTGTTCGATGCACCGAGTCGGAGACGACCGCGTACGCACCCGTCAAGAACATCCGTTCTCGAGAATTTCAAGGCGTGGTCGGATGACTGTTGCTTCCTCGTCGTGCGGCAACTGAGACCGTCAGAGGAGGATCCACATCATGTCGATCGATTCGATGACTCCGCAGCAGAGGCGTTCGATCCAACCTACTTGCGCGACATCGTCGTCAACTTCCTCATTGCTGGTCGTGATACCGCGGCTTACGCCATCAGCTGGTGCTTCTTTGAGTTAAGCCAACATCCCGACATCGTCACCAACATCCGTGCAGAACTCGCACGGATTTTGCTTGAGTTCGCTAGTGGTCGCCGCACTGAACCACCGATAACAGATGAAGTCCAGTTGCTCCTTCAATGCTTGAGATGAAGATCGCCATGGCCATTGTGATTGAGCGCTTCAACGTTGAGCTGGTGCCGCGTCTTTACGTCTCGTACGAATACTCGATGGCGTTGCCTATGCTAGCGTGTGTCACGAATGCGTAAGTTGTCTTTGACTGGGAACCTAAGGTGAAAAATGAGACAGAGACATCCGGGTTGTGCATAGTCAGTGAGTAGGTAGGTACATGATACATTTCCCATGGGTGTGTGCTGGTGTCTTGACTACCCCGCCACCGTCTCTGGTTGCAATGACTCGTACACGTTTGAAGTCGTGAGCAGCTGCATCTCGAACGGCACGCGCGTCTGGTCGGCGGCCGTCTTGCCGTGATGGAGCTGGACGTTTCCGTTGTTTGCGAGCTGCAGAGACGCGAGGAACATGCGGCACACTTCGAACTGACTGAGACCACCGACCACATCGCCGAATGGCACGGGCGCTGCATCCTCCGCCTCTTCTTCCTCCTCTTCCTGGCGTTTTCGCCGCTTGGTGTTCTTCTTGTTCTTCTTGTTGCCTGTCGTGGTTTCCAAATGCTCAAGGATATTACGCCCGTACTTGTGGATATCGAACGGAGGGTGTGCGTCCTGCTCGCGCAGGATGGGGTTGAGCTTTTCCTGCCAGTCATTGACCTGCCGTGTGAGGTCCGTCTCGCGGATGTACTTTTCCGTACCCTTCATAAACTCCTCAAGATGCTGGCGACAGATCTCTTCGTAGCTGAGGGCACGTTCGCCGTTCTCTTCAGTCACAGGTTGCCCGAAGCCATTGTTTTTGAGAACCGCTGCGCCATCCAGCAGCGGATATGTGTCCGCGTCCTGGCCCCAGTCATCATCACCTCCGTAATCCACGCCGTTGTCTCCGTCGTCGTCGTCATCGTCGTCGTTGCCGCCGTCCACTCCATGGACCTCCGGGTTCGTAACGAATGCATCGTTCATGTCCATGGTCATGGCGTGCATCTGCTCCTCATCCTCTTCCTCGGCCTGTTCCTGCAACAGAATGGCGTTCGCACTCTGTTCCTCCGCGGCGACATGCTTGCGCATGAGGCTCTTCCACTTTGTCTCCAATCGCCAGAGCGAATCGCAGGTCGTCATCAGGCACGGCGCCTTGCAGTATTTCTTCTTGAACTTGGTCTCGAACGCACGGTCATCGAGGTCGTTCCACACCCATGTGGACCACTGAGGGCGATTAGCACTCATCAGAAAACGTTCCTTAAATGCTGGATCATCCACACCGCCCATCTCGTCCTCGTCCTCGCCAAGCTTCTTCTTCATCTTGTTTGCCAGCAGTTTCTTGGTGCCACGCACTGGGTACGACCGCCCTTTGCGGAACGGACGCACTGTTGACTTGCTAGCGTCATACGCGTCCAGCGGTGCCCATGGGTCCTTCGCTTCTGGTGCTGCAACACGCGTGGCTCGCGCTGTCGTCGCTGTTGCCTTTGGGGTCGAGTATCCTGGGTCTTCACTTTCTACAGGTTCGGGCTTGATCGGCTGCGCAAAGATGTCATCCGTGTCCAGCGTCTCTTGCTTCTGTTCATCGCCTGCCGGGGCGTCGTGCCCTCCAAAGTCGTACCCTGGGTCGTCATCCGGTTCGTTGTTGTCATCGTCATCATCATTGTCGTCGTGGCCACCGTCATTTTGATCAAACGCTGGTCCGTCGCTGGCCATGGACGTGTCGAGAGCGTCGAAGTTGAGCTTGGCCATGGGCGTGTGCTGGATACGCTGGCTCGCCGGCGGAGGAGCGAGCAGCTCTTGCTCATCCTTGAGGTACTTTTTGCTGGCCTCGTCTAGCAGCAGCACGCCGCTCGCGTGGAGGTGGCACGAGAGCAGCTTGAACGTCTCTCCGTGGTCGCGCTCGTCCGGCACGAGCGAGCCCATCAGCGCGATCGACGCCCTGCACCACACAATGGCAAAGTCAGTCCCACTCTCTCTCTCTCGCTCTGATCCTTCCAGTCGACGCACTGGATATTGTTCTTGGTCTTGACCACATCCGGCCGCTGACTCTGCCTTGCGCCGCTGGCCGGACGACGCAGCGCGATGTTTTTCGCCTCTTCGAGCTCGTCGAAGACCGGCAGCGGGTTGGCGAACACGTCGAGCGCCTGGCGCGACCGCCGCTTCTTCCTGGCGCCGTCGCCGTCACCCTCCGCGCCGCTGTCCCCGTCGCTGTCATCATCGGCACCACCATCGTCGTCGCCGTGCGGCTGCGCATCGCCCTGCTGCCGCGAGAGGTGCGCGAGCGTCTGGAAGACGAGCGCGTAGAGGTACTCGACCTTGCGGCTGTAGATCATGCTCGTGCCCTGGATCAGCAGCGCGGCCTCGGCGAAGTTCATGAGCTGCGGTGTCGCGGTCGCGGGTGCCGACGGCGCGTCGAACGCGATCGTCAGGTGCTCGAGCTCATCGAGATACTCTTCGAGTTCCTGCGCGAGGTCGATGTTCCAGTTCTTGCTCAGATCTCTGGACGCAGAGCGATCCGCAGAGCGTGAGAACCGGGGAGACACATCTAGAGGAACAGAGGAAGACGGTCCACGCACCGGATGGGCTGCAGCAGGTGCTGGAAGCGCGAGCTCTCGCTGCTCATCGTCGCAGCGGGCGCGTGCGGAAGCCTCTTGGCGCCAAGAACTTTCCGTAGTGGGGTTTTGAATTAGAAGAGGATCCATGTTACACGAAGGTGCAACGGATACCTTCAAGCGACACCCGGCTACACTTGGATAATGTATCCCCTGGTCCTAATCTAGTCGCATTGAGCGTAACATATGTCGGCAAACGTGGGACCATCACTCTTTTTCCAAAACCTCACCCGCAAGGTTTTGACTCGCGGGCCTCGGAGTGTTCTCTCTTCCGGAACAAAAAAGTCTCCAAGCTTCCTCCTCGACACCATGGCGGACGGCAAGGCGCGCGAGGTCAAGGTCGTGCTGCTGGGCGACACGGGCGTCGGCAAGTCGTCGCTCGTGCTGCGCTTCGTGACCAACAACTTCCGCCCGTACTCCGAGTCCACGATCGGCGCGTCCTTCATGTCCAAGATGATCGTCGTCAACGACACGCCCATCAAGTACCAGATCTGGGATACCGCCGGCCAGGAAAAGGTACTCTCTCTATCTCTCTGAGCGGCATGCACGGGGGAGACTAACTGGAGGATATGGCGCAGTACCACAGTCTGGCGCCGATGTACTACCGCGGCGCGGCCGCGGCCATCGTCGTGTACGATATCACGCGCAAGGTGCGTCGAGTGTTTGGGGGGACAACGTTGGAGAAAGAGTGATGGCTGATGGGCGGCGTCTGGCTGTAGCAATCGCTGCAGACGCTCAAGAACTGGGTCAAGGAGCTCAAGCAGCTCGGTCCGGACAACATCGTGATCGCCATCGCCGGCAACAAGAGCGATCTCCAGGAGAAGCGGGTGCGTTTGGAGTGTTTTCTACTGTATGGGAAGGAGGAGAGGTGATGGGCTGACCGTGGCGCCACGTGATGTAGGAAGTGCCGGCGTCGCAGGCAAGAGCGTACGCCGAGGAGATCGGCGCGCTGTTTATCGAGACGAGTGCGAAGGAGGACACGAACGTGTCGGATCTGTTCATCCAGATCAGCCAGGCGCTGCCGTCGGCGTCGAACGAAAGCAATGCGCTACCAGAGATCGTGGACCCGTACGGCGGCGGCAAGAAGAAGAGCGGCTGCTGCTAAGCGCGCGTCGGCGGCGGCGCAGTTCAGGCGTGGCATGCTCTTCATACGTAAACGTTTTACAAGAAAATCCAAACTCCCAGTGGCGTTTTCCTATTCGTTTGTCACCAGTCACGGAGCTGCCGCTTGATCTCGCGCTCGTCGTCGCGCTTGCGGTTGTCGACGCGGTTCGCTTTGAAGCCTTGCGCCATGATCACTTTGATCCAGCCCGTGGAACCGACCTCCACGCGAATGGGTATCTACAAATGGGCAAACGGGCCACCGTGAGTCAGCGTCACGACGTAGCGGCACGATTACGGTCTCGGGGGGACCGGCAAACGGTACCAGCTGGGCGTTGGGCTGCTTCATAAAGGCCTCCATGCGCTTGAGCTCCGACTTGTGCGCCAGCAGCTTGCGCACGCGCGTCGGGTCGGGCCGCCCAATCAACCCGCTTCTCCACACTGGGCAATCAGAACGTCAGGTCTAGCGTCACGCGTTGCTCATCCGATCCTACAGTACCGGGGATGTGCATCTGGTGGAGGAAGAGCTCGCCCTTGTAGAACTCGCCAAAGGCCGCCGAGAGGTCGCCGTTGCGCTCGCGCAGCGCCTTGACCTCGGACGGCTTGAGCTCGATGCCGAGCGACCACTCCTTCTCCATGTCGAAGCTCTTGGGCTGGAACTTGTTGTTGCGGATGAGCAACTTGATCGGGTAGTCGCGCATCCCTCGTACGGCCATGGCGCACGACGGCGAAGGCGCCAGCAGCGGCGCCGCCGCCCGCTGCAGGCCTCGCCGCAGCAGCTCCATCTTCTACGGCAACCTTCGTCTCGTGGGCAGCTCAATACCCGCTGGAGTGGCATGTCACAACTGCCCATCTCGTAAAAACTACTATTGACGAGAATAGAGCACTCTGATTGGCGGAGAGTGCTCGTAAATACGATTTCGAGAACGAGTGGCGCCGAACCCGAAGCGACGCCGAGCCATTTTCCCGTGAGCAGCTCATTTGTCGGAATCGCGTGCGCGTGCGCTGTAGCTAGAATCCGTAGAGGAGCCTTGCCCGGTGATCGCCAATATCTCTAGAATTACACTGAACTCTCTTGAAGAGAAGATCCACGTTGAGGGCTTTTGGGCATTTGAGTGCGTGTGCGGAGATTGACGAGATCGAAGCTTTTGATTCAGTTAGGAAGTGCCGTCCGATCATGTTGAATGTTGTATGACGAGTCACGAGCTTTAACGGGCCGCAGCGAGGCCCACACACACACATGCGAATACCAGTAGTACTACTACGAGTACAGTAGTAGAAGGAGAGCGGTGATCCCCTGAGCCCGCATCGGAGGTTTTCGTCGGGTCGTATCTTATGCGCCCGACAAGAATAGGCGCGCAGCTGGCCGGTCAGGACGCCCGGCGCGCGTGCGCACCGCCCAGTGTTCTTGGGCCCAGGTCCAGCTGCGAGGCCCCGATAAGTCACCTAGGAACTACACGACCGGTGAGTCTAATGTGGAGCTGCCCAGACTCTCAGGCTTTCGTCAAACCGAGCCAGCTCAGTCTCGAGGCTCGACTTGCTTTTGGTTGTGGGGCTTCAGACGCCCTTCACTTCGGATTCGATCTCGTTCGGAGAGCAGAGCAGCTTCGGGAAGATGGCGGACACCATGCGTCGGCAGAACAACCTGACCATCGCGACCGACTTCTCCAAGCCCACGCAGGCTGCAAGCGCCGGCTCGGGAGCCGTGGAAGCAGGCAGCCCGTTTGCGTTCCTCGAGAAGGCCACCAAGCTCATCACCGACCGCCTGGCCGTGGCCGAGAGCAAGACCGACGCCGGCTCGGAGACCTGGGGCAATTCGATCCGCAGGGAGCAGTTCCAGGACATGGACATGCTCGAGAACGGCCACGCGCGCGAGTACATCGCCGAGGAGTGCCTGAGCCCGACGCAGGCCAAGTCGTGGACCTACTCGACGGTCGAGCGCACCAACAAGACCCAGTACAAGATGTACTGGAACAACGACCAGTTCTTGCTCAGCGCCAAGCAGGTCGGCGGCACGTTCTACATCTCGCAGTACGAGCACTTTCCCGACACCGAGAGCGAGGAGCCCACGGGTCACTACTGCGCCGTGCTGCGCAAGACCTCGGAGAACAACTTCAAGCTGTACAACTGCGGCTGCGAGGGCTGTGACATGAGCTTCAACACGTTCTCGTGCTGCAACACGCAGGAGGACGCGATCGCCTCGGTCGACGGCGCCGACCGCCAGTTGCTCGCCGACATCTCGCACTACACCAAGGCAGCGGGCGTGATCGGCTCCGAGATGCGGTGCTTCAACGTGCTCATCCCCGCGGTCATGGAGGATCGTCGCTCGCGCGTGGTCTGGTGCCCTCGCGTCAGTCGCGCTGTCACGCCGTCGGGCGGCACGCCACGCGGCGCGCCCAAGCGTGAGCTCGTCACGTCGCCGTCGCCGCACAACCGCCAGCACAAGTTCACGTTCGACGTGCCCACGGGCGACCGCATCAAGATCGGCAGCAAGCTGCCCGTGTGGTGCCCGGAAGTCAACAGCCTCATGCTCAAGTTCCACGGCGGCCGCATCCGCGAGGCGTCCGCCAAGAACTTCATGCTCATGGTCGAGGACGAGCCGGCGATCGGCCCGGCGGCCACGCGCCCGACCGAATCGACCGTGCCGGCCGACTCGAACGGCACGAACCGCGTCGTCATGCAGTTCGGCAAGTTCTCCAAGTCCAAGTTCGCGCTCGACTTTCGCTATCCGCTCGCGCCGGTGCAGGCGTTCGCCGTCGGCCTTTCGTCCTGCGCCTGGAACATCAAGCCCGCGACAAGCTGACCTCGTGAACGTCTACGCAAGTAGTAGTTTGATTATTTAGACGCCTAAAGATGGTCCATTTGTACAATTAAAAGCAGAGCCTGGCCATGTTGATCTTCTTTAGTTCGCCTGAAGCACTCGTGAAGGCTTATACTACGTCGTACTACTATGGACCAGTCACTTTTTGGTCGTCTTCTTGGCCATTGGGCCTTCGTCGCTGCTACTGCTGCTGCTACTGCTCTCCTTTGCCTTCTTCTTCGTCGGTGCTGCCACAGGCGCCGCCTTAGGCTGCTCCTTAGGTTTACCAGCAGAAATAGGCTCGGTTGCGGCGATGTTGGCGTCGATTCCATCTTCGCCGTCGTCGTCCACGGGGAGAGGAATCGTTTTACGGGACTTCTCGGACGCCTCACGCAGAAAACGCGCCGCAGCGACGATTTCTGTCACAGCCAGACGGTATTTCTCGTTCATCTCGATGGCGTAGCTCTTGACAGGCGCCTGCATGGCCTCCCACGTTCGCATTTGTTCGCCCGCCATGCGCTTGATACCGTGGTAAGCATGGGGCTCGAGCCACATCCGTACGAGTTCTCCTTCAGCATTCCGCTGGAACCCGAGGAGCTTGTCCGGGTGGAACGAAGGCTTGACGGACTTGCGGAAAAAGTCGGTGTACTCTGGTAATATCACAGGTGGGGCGGAGACCGCCGCACTCGATCGCCGACGTGTTAGCGTCGGCTGGGGCGAGTCGGCAGACGGCGGCAGTGGCTTTCGACGAGACGCGCAGCACGTGTTGACCAGCAAATTCCAGATCTTCGTGAGCAGTGGCCACACAAACTGGACCCACACCATGGACAGCAGAACGCAGCCGACCGATCCGACGAAGAACAGGAAAACGAGCATGACGTTGGAGCGCACGACCTTGACGATGAAGCCGTACTTGCCGAGTACGTCAACCTGGGACGCCTTCTCGAGGAACGCGTTGTACAGCGCTTCGGAGTTGACGTTTCCGTACTGCTTGACGAGCGACTCCAAGCCAATTCGCTTGAGCAGCCACGGGAGATCAATCGTCGTGGATTTCATCAGGTCTTTGTTTCCGTACATCCATGTCGAGAACGCCAAGTGCGCGACCAGCGTCCACGGAAGCAGCAGCAACGCGAGCTCTCCGAGCTCTTCGTCGTACGCCGTCTTGACGCTGTACAGGTGGATGATGGACAGTTTGTCGAACCAGTAGGTGCCACAAGCAGCCACCGCCGCGATGAACAGCAAAATCGGCGAGCCGCCGCAAAACACCATGGTCACCGACAGCGAGTTGAGAACCATCGGATAGCGAAGCGAGATGTCGAACTGTGGCCCCGCGTACAGTTTGTTCATTTGCTTCTGCGTGCGAATCGATCGACGCGAGAACCAACGACTGAGCGGGGCGAGAATAAACATCTGCAAGCTGAGCAATATCTGCGGCGTGAATGCGTTGATGAGCATGGTTGTCGTGATACCCATGCCGACGCTCGGATACCAGTCGCGCTCAAAATCTTTGTACTTGCCCTTGAGCAGTTCTTTGAGCACGGGGACCCCAGAGAGCCCGAGCGAGGCATTCACGAGTAATACGATCACTGCCGTGTTGAGGAACTGGGCCAAGAACATCTTCGTCACGATCGCTGTGGCTTTGGCGGATTCGCTCGAGTGGCGCTCGAATGTCGCGAAGCAGCGCAGGATAATATTGAGAATCACATTCACGATCACAACAACGGCGGCCGCGACGATGATGAAGCCGTTCTTCTGGAGATAGTCCTTGATGAAGCCCCGGCAAGGGATCACGTCCTTCCACAGACGCTTCGCGCCGTCCACCAAGCCGTATTGGTTGATGTGGTCCGTGAGCTCGTTCGTACACAAACAATAGAGCGTGTGGCTGGCTTGGTACGTTTGACAGGTCTCGCCTGCATCCAGCAGATCTTGATCAAAGCAAGGCATTGTACTGCAAGAAACCTCGACCGACTCGGAAATACACGGGTCGGTGCAGCGTTTCGGCGGGTTGCTGGGATCTTCGACTGGAGCGGCGTTCGTGATGTTGAGAGGATTCACGATCCCGTTGTCATACGCAATGTAGTACTGCGTCTTACCGTCGGACCCCTTTGGGCACTGTCGGGATGGATACCAATGCAGATTCCACTTGATGTTGGTCGTAGAATACGTGGTATCACCATAAAACACCTCAGGCAACGCGCGATCACAGAGTCCGGCCGGTGGCATCTTCGCCTTAAACTGCTGTTGAGCGGACTGAGCTCCCGAGATGATCGCGGCCGACGCAAGAAGAAGCAGAAATGTGATGAAGTTGGTGAGCGAGCGCCTGTAGAATCGCCCACGGTCGGTCACTTCGAGGTTCTCCCAGAGAATGTTCGACGGCTCTGGCGCTGGCACCACGACGAGGCGGTGTTGACCATGTCGGAACCGCAACGACGGAGGCTGGAATTTATGGGGTAGCCATCGCGTTGACCCTCTATAATCTTGCAAGCAACGGCGACGTGACTCGAGGTTATTGAACACGATGAAGGCGCATTCGCATGCATCCCAGTTGAAAGCGACGTTTGTCGCCATGGCGGCAACTTTCGCGGCTTTTGCTGCAGCCGCCACTTTGGCCTGCGCCTTCTTCTTTTTATTCTTTTTCAGCTCCTTCTCCGCCTCCACACGTTTCTTCTCCGCCTTTTCGGCTTTCTTGATCGCGTCGGTCGCTTGCTTGAGCGCTTTGATTTTACTTTTCTGCTTTTCCAACTGGTCGGTGAGTTTATCTAGGCGCTTCTTGGACGTCTGAATTAACTTCTCATCCCGTTTCTTGAATGAGGAAGGTGAGACAGACAACGCGGTCTTCTTCTCCTGCTCCAGGATCAAAATCAACTCGCCAGTCTCCGCGATACTTTGCGTGAGAGCTTCCATCGACAGAAAATTGCGTAGCAGACCACCCGTCGGGTGGCCAATACTGATCTCGGCGATCCAAGTGTTCAGGTAGAGGTCCTTGTTGACGCTCATCGTTCCTTCGAGATGCTCCAAATTCTTCACAGTGTTGCGGTTGAGAGCATTGCGAGACATGGTGTGTTTGACCTTGCGGCGCTTTCCCCAGCACATTCCAAACCATAGCGGATTGTACTCTTCTTCTTTCGTGAGGTCGTAACGGGAGTTGAAGTGTTGCAGAATCTCGATTTCAGTCGCATCAGGAGGAAGCCCTCGCACAAACACGGCATATTTAGCTGGCGTGAGGTTCTCGTTCAAGTGCTCATCGATGGCGCGCTGCGCTCGGTACCGGTAAAACAAGTAGAAGAAGAGGAACATGATCGAATACAGGCAGTCGCTGATCGTGAGGATCCATGAAACCTTCGTTGGACTTACTGTAAACGGAGTGTCCACAGTCGTCCAGTTGCAATCGATATTTCCGAGTGGTAAACACTGACGCGGATCACTCGCAATGTCATCATTCACTCCTTGGTTCCCGAGCGACGCGTATCCGAGTTGCAACGGATCCACCATCTTGCTTGTGATCCCATGGCCGGCCTTGTTCAGAATAATACTCGGCAGCGCGATCAATCCCATGATGAAAAAGGCGACGGCCAAGTACTTTGTCAGCATGAAGTACAGCTGGAGGCCAATCCCCAATGCGCCGATGTCGCTCATCTTGGCGTCCCACGCTGACTTTTTCCCACCGCCGAGACGGTCCAAACGGGCTGCGATCCTAGCGCGATCCGCCATAACCTTGTAGTTGTTGCTGTTGATGGCATCTTTATCGTGAGCACTCGGAGAACCATCCTCAGGAACTCGACCAACAGTGAGTGGCGATGCGATTGGTGTTGTGGCGTTGCTGCCGACCACATCCTCGCTCTCAGCGACGAGATTGTCTACAACTTGAACGACTACTTCTCCATCTTCGACGACAGCGGTCGGTCCTTCAGCTGGAGCCGCAGCCGTCACTTCTTGGATGGTCTCAGCATCAGCCATGGGGGCCAGTCCTGAAGAGCAACCAAAGCAGAGAAGAGGACGCAGCGCTGCGTTGGATTGATGACGAGAAGTGTCTATGAGGGGGCTTCATACGAGTGCAACAGAAACCGCCGCGACACCTCGCTTGGGACGCGACTCCAACAGTCGTGCGATGGTAGCGAGGAGGCGTGATTGCCAGAGCGGTTGGACCGGTAACTGGCTGTGTCGTCTCTTCGAAAAGCAACTTTAGGTGCTCGTCACGATGCTTCAGCCCAACTCAGGGTACTTCTGAATTCCGATTAGCAAGCGGGTCATTACTTACCATCACAGAATACCTTTGGTGTCCACGTAGGCGTATCGCAAAGTCTCAGACGATGCCACTGTACATGGAGAACGAGACTTTGCCGGCGTAGCGCAGCAGCGACCACTCTAGCACGGACGAGATCGCTCCGCGCTGCAACATTTCGCAGACGATGATAATTGAGACAGTGGCCGACACAAAATGGCCGCCGTGCGTCTGTGGGATCGGATTCTTCACAACCCAGTCGAAGAAAAGACCGTTGAAAACTGTGCTGAACAAGATCGCGAGCGACGCCATTTCAACAACACGCAGCACGACCGTGTGGTACCAGCGAAACTGGAACTGACGCATCTCGATCCACTGCTCGACTTTTGCGTAAATGATGGCAGCCATGGAGCCACAAAGAAACGTCGGGAGGTGGGGCTTGAGCGGCATGTGGTCGAGTCGGAACCAATAAAAGCCCGAGTACATGACGAGGTAGCTCAGAGGCAGCACGGGTACGACCCAGTACTTCTTGAGCTTGAGCATCATGACCACGAAGACTGGGATGATAAAGTAGTAGGTGATCTCGAGTGGAAGCGTCCAGAAGACGTGGTACCGCTGCTTAAACTCGAACGTGAGCACTTTGAGAACGTTGTAGTTCTCTGGGTGGTGAACGCGAAAGAGCTTTTCCTTCTCTGCTGGTGAGTAAACGGTCAAGTAAATCGCCACGATCATGAAAAGCGGGTATACGCGGAGAAATCTGCGGATGGTGTAGTCGAACAGCGCCAACGCCCATGTCTTCTTGGAGGCGTTCTGCTCGAAAAGCGTCCTGGCTTTTTTCTCGAAAAGCCAGGACACTTTTCGAGCAGAACGCCTCCAAGATGATTTTTCTCCAAAATCATAGTCAACAAGAATGCTGATAACACGAAGAACGTGTCCACTGCAGGTTGTCCCATGGGTACACCCATGTACCCACAGTGCTGGACGATCACCAGCATCGCGGCGAGCCCGCGCAGCCCGTCGAGGAAGAGGACCTTGCTTGCGCCACTTGGCTTCGCTCCTGCGTTCGGCTTGGTCTTGACCGTCTTTTTCTTCCCATTTTTGAGTTTGCCCTTAGAAATGGAGACTGTTGTTGACGTGCTGAGTTCTTGTATCTCCAGCACAGGCAGCATCATCACGTCATCCGTGTCGGTCGAGTCGGAGACGGGAATGGCGTCGACGTCGTCGCTGGGGCCACGCACGCGGTGCGACACGGGCATCGCCTGCAGCATGGTGGCTATCACAACACAGGGGAAACAGCTAGCGGCCATGGATCACGGGCGACGGCATTTGATGTGCACAGTCGTTACGCAGGGTAACTGCAGCGAGCCGAGAATAAAGCCGCACCAACGGGCTCTGTCGTTTCGCGGCCGAAATCTGCGACATGTGAGCGCCGTCCGACTCAGTATATCATCTGATTCGCAGGGACACGTATATGCGACATGTGAAAAACGTAACCCGCCGTGTACCCTGGATTCGGAGATCTGTGAGATGCATCGTGAGAAGTTCTTCGTGGATGTCGCAGCTTCGGGCGGCTGTGCCGGCGCGAAAGCGCGTCGCCTTCTGGCGCTTTTAGCCACAAACGACGCGCATGATCAACGCGATTCGAATGAGGTACTTGCCGGCCGTCGATTCCGCGAGGTGATGGTGTATCTGCACGGATTCCCGGACGTCGCGGTGCACCCGACCAAGCTCGACATGGCCTCGCGCTTACCATTCAAGCTTGCCGAAGCTTGGCTAGAGCGCGGGAAGAACACTGTGGGAGGTGGTGCCGAGACTGCTTTCCTCGCCTTCAACTTTGGAGGAGTCGTTGGCTCTGACAATGAGCTCGCGTTTTATGACAAGACTATCTCCCAAGAAGTCCACGACGCCGTCACTGTGTGCGAGTTTGTGCGCAACAAGCTTCTCCATGCCGACGGGGGTCTCATCCACGTCGTTGGGATCTCAACTGGCGCGATCATCGGAAGTCTCTTGCGGGACAAGCGCGTTGCCGACACCATCAGTGTGATCGCCGGGCTCGTGGATCTCGAGTCCGGGATCCGCTACGACTTCTCCGAGGACCAACTGCGTCAATTCAACGAAAGCGGTGCGTGTTGGAAAGAGTTTTATCTTCCAGATGACTGTCCGCTCCCGCAGAACGTTGTCGTCTCTCTCGACGGCGTTGAGCCAGCGACTGCCACAGATCTTCAAGAGCCACCTCGCAAAGTGTTTCTGCGCCTGCACCGGCGATACCTGGACGAGTGTCTGGATTGCAAGGCCAGTGGACTGGACATCCGCGCGGCCGTCGTCGCGAGCGACGCGTGTCCTTTGCTCGTGATCCACGGCGACGCCGATCAGAACGTCCCGTTCGCGAACGGCGAGCAACTCTTCGCGGCCGCCGCCGACCCCAAGCAGATCCTCGCAATCCCCAAGGCCAACCACCTGCTCACCAACTCGCGGCACTTGAAGAAGGCGCTACAGGCGATCCTCGCAAGTGCAACGTTGCGTCAACGTTGACGTGCAATCAGCTCGCGATCTACTGCATTAGGATGCATCAGAATGGCTTCGCAAACAATATTGAGTATAGGAGGTTGTAGCGCAATCAAATCCCACGAGAGTATGCGTGGACGGAGGGTACCGTCATCCTCCCGCCATGCCGTGTTTGGTCTCGTCAAACCAGAATGCGAGGACGCCATCTCCCCTCCTCATCAATCGCTTCGGTCCACACGAAGCGGGACAAACGGGCGCCGCTTTGTCGGGCGCCTCGTCGCCCAATCCGTCCTATCAATGCGCAGGTGGCGCGTCATCGCCAGCCGCTGGCGCGCGATCCCCTTCCCGGTGCTGAGTCCGGTGGCTCCCCTTTTCCCCCTGGCGACCAAGCAGAAAACCTGCGACAATCGATACAATCCAGCGCCCATTTCTCACAGGCGCCGGTTCGTCTGTCACAGTACCGTAACCGTCTCACCCAGCGGGATCGAATTAGAAGGGTATTACGCACCGTCAGTTCTGGCTTACGTCGTCGCCCCCAGCCGTGAACGGCCGAGCACTCAAATTCACGAGTACCTCATTCCGCCATTTCCTCCGGACCAGCTCTCCCCTTCTCTCTCTCTCTTTATTCGCTGCACCATGGCCAAGAAGGTCTGTCTCGTGGGCTCGGGCAACTGGGGCTCGGCCATCGCGCGTATCATCGGCGAAAACACGCAGCGCCTCAGCTCGGCCTTCGAGAAGGACATCAACATGTGGGTCTTCGAGGAAGAAGTGAATGGCCGCAAGCTCACCGAGATCATCAACACGGAGCACGAGAACGTCAAGTACCTCCCGGGCTACAAGCTCCCGGAGAACATCATCGCCGTGCCGGACCTGCTCACGGCCGTCAAGGGTGCCGACATCCTCATCTTCTGCGTGCCGCACCAGTTCCTCGGCCGCATGCTCCAGTCAATCAAGCAGCAGGGCCTCAAGCCTGGCGCGATTGCCGTCTCGCTCATCAAGGGCATTGACTTTGACAAGAACGGCGTCGTGCTCATCTCCAACATCATCCGCAAGGCGCTCGACATTGACTGCAGTGTGCTCATGGGTGCCAACGTCGCGAACGAAGTCGCCGCCGGTGACTTCTGTGAGTCGACGCTCGGCTGCGCCGACCTGCGCCACGGCGCTGTGCTCCGTGACCTCTTCAACGCGCCGACGTTCCGCGTCGATGTCGCGCTCGACCCGCACGGTGTTGAGATGTGCGGTGCCCTCAAGAACGTCGTCGCGCTCGGTGCCGGCTTCTGCGACGGCCTCGGCTTCGGCGGCAACACCAAGGCCGCGATCATCCGTATCGGTCTCGTCGAGATGAAGAAATTCTGCTTCAAGTACTTCGACGGCGTCAAGGAGGACACGTTCTTCGAGAGCTGCGGTATCGCCGATCTCATCACGACGTGCTTCGGTGGTCGCAACCGCAAGTGCGCGGAGGCGTTCGTCAAGACGGGCAAGTCGTGGGAGCAGCTCGAGAACGAGATGCTTGACGGCCAGAAGCTTCAGGGTACGCTCACCTCGAAGGAAGTCTCCGCGATCCTTCGAGCCCACAACAGCGAGGAGCAGTTCCCGCTCTTCACCAACATTTACAAGATCGCCTTCGAGGGCGCCAACCCGAAGACCATCACGGAGCTGGCCTACTAAGTAGTAGATACACTGTAGCGTGTACATGTTGAGATATTAGAAACACGAATGCAACACTCTTCCCTATACGACTTTGACTTCCATGTTCAGTTGATGCACTTTGGCGGGTCGCTGTTCAGCTCCCGCGTCATGCGCAAGCGCTGGATGAAATCATAGACCTGCTTGTTGCGCTGGAGGTTCGCCAAATGCGTTTCGTGGGACCGCAGCATCTCTGGGTATCCCTCCGGCGCGCCGCCCATGCACTGCGTGAGCGATTCGAGGTATTCTTCCTCGTACACGCCGCGCGAGAGCAGTCGCTGGACCGGGGATTTGCGCAGGCGCTCCAAGAAACCGAGCCAGTCATCACTCAAGTCGCTCTGCGTGAGCCGGAGTGCGGTGTCTTCTGGGCGGTTCACCGTCGCGTCGCTGCCGTCGACCCAGATCGTCAGGCAGTATCGCTCAGCGTTGTTGGGCAACACGCGATGGAGCATCCAGTCGCTCTGGAAGATCACGACGCGGTCCATCTTCGGCGCGACGGTCACCGGCGCCTTGAGGAAGGGCAGCAATTGGACCTCTCCGCCGTCGCCCTCCTTCCACGCATCGTTCAGGTACAGCAGACACGTGAGTTTGCGCTTGTTGGGCTTGCCTGGGTTGTCGTAGTGGCACGGGAAGCAACCTCCCTGACCAGCGTTGCGCTGGAGCTTCAGTGTGCGGCCTGATGTCTTCATCTGGAGGTCATACCCATCCTTTGGCAGGTGACGGGCGAGTGCCTCGATCAGAGCGGTGGAGTGGAAGAGCGCGTCCAGCTCGGGCACATGCGTGCGGATACTCGCGTCGTGGAGATCCACCTCGTAGATGTTGGGCTTGGCGAACTGAAAGACCTGCTGTGAGTTCTGCTGCGTGAGCGCGAACTGGGTCTTGTTGGGCTTGAAGAGCTCTTGCGAATGGAGCCACTTCATCTCATCCAGCAGCGCCGTGGCCCACGGCTTGCCGAAGCAGTCGTCGATCACGACGAAGCCGTCCTCCCGTAGCTGCGCGCAGGCCTTGGCTGCGATCTTGGCCTGCAGACGCTCATAGTCACGCGCGAAGGGCAGTGAGTACTGCGGCGACGACGCCATCATCCCTCGATTGTATTACCGCGGGTCCATCCGATGGCCACTCCGCCAATGGCATTCAGTAATTTAACCTATATTAGGAGTCCACATTAGTAATAAAATTCGACAAGAGATGGTGAGTGTTTCTGCAAAGTAGGGTGGAATGCATGTTTCCCTTTCCAGGTTTGGAGCTATTTCTCCACAGGATGAGCAATGGCGCGGGGGCGGCGAAGAGAAACCTGGCGCGCGCGGCGGTGGATACTGTGCCTCACGGTCCACTAGGTGATGCAGCGGCCGGCCCAGTGGATGCGGGGCTCATGGGCCTTCTGTTTGATGACGCAATGGACGGCGGCGGTGCACTGGAGGCCTCGCAAATCTCGCAGACGCAGATCATCGAGAGACAAGCCGAGACCATCGCTCGGCTCGAGCGCCACGCTGCGCGCGACAAAGAGTACAGGACTGTCACCAAGGTGAAGCTTAAGGAGGCGGCCGCGCGCCTCAAGGAGTATCGGTTGCGCGTCGAGGCGCTGCTCGAAGAGGCGGAGGTCGCCAAGCAAACGATGGCTCGCCTGGAGGCGGAGAAGAAGGCACTCGCGCACGCAAGGAAGAAACCAACTTCGGCAGCGAAGAAGGCGGTTGAGCTGGTGACAGTTGGTGTGCAGACGCCCTGGAAGACGGCGACACGCACTGTGTCGGTGCAGACCAACGCCGCGAAGACACGCGCTATTGAAGTGCAGACTGATGCAGTGATGGCGGCGGTGTCGCCCGAAAACGACCCGCCTGATGCGGGGATGGAATCCAAACCTGTCGCTCTAAAGGAAGTGGCCGAGGTCATTTCCGCGTCGTCTGACTTCGATGCTATTGGTGCGGCGATTGACGCCGAGCTGGACTTCAGTGATGACGACGAAGATGTAGACGATGACGGCGACAAGAATGTGCCGGTGGCCAAACCTTCCGTTACAACAGGAAATGCGCTGGCCGGTCCGGAACTACTGCTCGATGACGCGATCTCGCATGAGATCAACAAAGAACTGGACTTCAGTAGCTCCGATGACGTGCCTGGTTTTGGTAAGCGAGACGGCAAGTATCGCGACAAGTCAGTCGCGGCAATAGCGATTCAGCGTGAAGGTGGCCAATCTGCAAAATCTGAAGTAACTGCGCCGGATCCGTCTTTGAATCTGTCTTTCTCGGTTGAAGCAAGGAAACCGACGGAGACAGTTCAAACGCCGAATGGTGATTTGGATGCAATTGGACAAGCTATCGATGACGAACTCGCATCAGATTCAGAGAGCGACCAGAATCAAGAACCTACCACAGAGATGTCGACAACAGAAAATGCTCGTGTTCAGCTTGATCCGAGAACAAAACCACCAACAGCTGCATCAGTAAGTGAGGGCGTGGATGCGAGTGAGACCCCCGCTAATGCTGATCGATCATCACTCACTTCCTTACCTCCCGAACTGAGCAAGCCCGATCTGGTGGGAATTGCGATTGATACAGAATTAATGTCTAGCTCGGATGACGAGCTTGTAGAAGATGTTACAGAAACAGTCTCGCACATGAAAACGCCAGTCTTGGAGCGCCCAGCTGAAGCGACGGATGACCCGATCGAAAACGCCAACTTTCTCAATGAAAAAGCGAGGACGCTCAGTGTGAGCAGTGATAGTAGTGACGATAGCACTTCGAGTAGTGATGATTCCGAGAACGAACGCAACGATTCTATAGATTTGGCAACCTTGCGCTCGACGGCATCAGCGCAAGGAATCCGTGAGCCCGTGCTCAAGAAGAACAACGCTGAACACCGTCGTTTTGAAGCGAACTTGACTCAGAAGCACGAGACAGGTGAAATCGTAGGAGATGTGAAGTCGACTGCACTTGGAAAGCGTCCAGTAGACGCAACTGTTGGTGATGAAACAGTTCATCAGCCAAGGACAAAAGCTCAAAAACCTGCACCGTTTGCCGTCTCGGAAGAGCCCAAACGGGTAGAAAAAGCTTTTGAGGACCCTGCCAAGTCATCGACAACCACTGCAGCTGCAATCCCTGGGACGCTCCATCCACGAGAGGCTGCAACATTGAAAGCCGCATTGGGTGTTCAAGATGGAGAGGCTGTGGATATCGCATACGTCATGCGAACTCTCGGCATGTTCATTAAGTGTGTTGCAAACCACTTGCGGGTTAGCAGTGGGACGAGCGAAAACAAGGTCAATATTTTCACCAACCCAGGGATTGTGAAGCTGTCCAAGATGCTGGTAAACGAGCACGTCCGTCGAAGTGTTCATTGTGATCTCCTCATCGAAGCTATGATGCGGGTTTTTCGGACTCCTCGAACTCGCCACACTGTTGAGAAGAGCCACGTTACGCTACCGTGTGTTTTCCAGGTTCTACTTTTCCAGCGGCTTGACTCACTGCAATGTGATAAGGACGGCGACGAAGTATGTACAGTTGGGGAGATGCTTCCTGAGATTCACCACTACTTGCATTTATTGCGAGACTCCATCGTTCCCTCTCGGCTGATTAGTGGCTTCGCGCTTCCGCAAATTGAGGGTAAAGATGCGATAATAGCGGCCGCAGTATCGTCGACCCGAATCCCTACGAGTGTCAGTCAAGACAACGGTTTTCTGAGCCACGTGTGTGCGTTCTATGCCACCATTTGCCGTGAGCTCAATCGATCCGATTTGTCAAGAATCTTACTTCTAGACGTACTTCAGTGTCATCCCAACATCAAGGGGCTATATTGCGTCCACGCTATGGTTCAGAATGACCCGAGCGTGCTTCAAAAGCATTGGGATACTCGCGGGCGGGAGCAGCACTCAGTATTGCGAGGGGCTACTGTTCACGTTCTGCAATCAATCACAGCCGAATCACTCGACAAGCAAGAAGTTATTTTCAGAGAATCCGCGGTCTCGTTATTGTCCTCAATAGCTGAGTGGATTGACGACCCACTTGTGATGCTGTCGCCTCATGGAGGGATTAGCGGGAGTCCCAAAGACATGTTCATCAATTTTTCAGCAATACTATGGCGTAATTTTGTCAAGCCGTGCATCGTTTCAGTGGACCCGCGCAGATTCGAGGTGTCGCTTGCTCTCGAACTCTTGGGAAGTGTTTACAGCGAGACTATGATTGCTGCGCAATTTCCTATTTCAAGTTTTCTGTCGGTAACTGGTCCAGGTGAAGGGAACGGTACCCCTTCGAATGAACTCAAGCCTCGACAATTCGCACAGATTGCTCTTTTTATTGGAGCGTTAACACGTGGTATACTTCGAGCAGGACGGGATCAATTTAGCCGTGTGGGATTTGAAGCGCCGTTTCCATCTTTGTTCGTTTGCGATGCGATTGCGTGGATGCTCGAGATTTCCTGTGGTGAAGAGATCAGGGGTGAGGAGCTAAGCACAATTGTTGGAGAAGTCACATATTTACTCGTGGGGATATCGACTCATAAGGTCGGGCTGAAGCAGCGGGACGAGTGGCTTCGTCAGCTTCTAAAACTACTTCCGAAGAATCGACTTGCTCATCTTTCGGCCCAATCACTTCGGCAACTGTGCCTCCTCGTTACCAGTGCACGACCGATGGAGTCACGTTTCAATCAATGCGTCGAGGAGATTCCTGTTGTTCTCGTGTGAAGCTTTCCGATGTGCGCCCCTCATCATTTACCTGACGCCCCAACAATCTTCATGCGTTGGTCGCGTAAAAAACCACTCGTAAGCACTGTCAATGACCCTCGTGACTGACCTCTGAGACCTACATTTCATTCTCCACGCACGTCTAAAGCTTCGCGATCTATTTGGACTGGGTGCGTCAAGTTGGTTTGCGAGGTCTCGGCAAGAGTAAGACAAGAGACAATGAGGCGATATCCAGAATTGTACGGACGGTGTCAACGGTTCGTCTCTTGGATGGAGCATCTCACGTCGAGTGATGCAACTAAAGTCGATCAACGATCAGGACTCCGATAGATGTCAATGATGGAGAAGTACGGCAGTATGTGAACCGACATCCAGTGCTGCCCAGCCTACACAACGAATTACTTCCATACACGTTGAAGCAACCCTATGGTGAAATGTTGTCTGATGAATTTGAGTCTCGGAAGTATCTACAATGGTACACACGCGTAGCCGTGAAGCGCCCCTACACTGCCCGTCAAGCACTTTCGGCACTTGTTCTTGACACTCGGAACTCATCCGGAGCCCAGCACGTCGATCCCGCGAGAGGTGCGATCTTCTTATCCGTTTCTGAGTTGACTGCGGGTGTCGTCTTGGAGGTTGTGATCTGCACGACGTTGAGATCTGCAATGAGCAAAAGATCGCCGCCTGAGGAGGTGGTGGTGAAGTTAAGCTTCGGATCACGTCTAGGGCGAAACCAGATGGCTGACTGTACTCGGCAGTTAGGCGCCACATTGAGAAGCGACTTGGCAGGATCTGTTCTTCGGTCTCTGACTCAGTTGTGCCTATCTCGCGCAAGCAGATATATCGGACGTGGGCCTCAGTGTATACTACAAGGCCTCCAGGTCCATCTTCGGCTGTCTCAGCAGCCTCTTCACGCTGGACTTTGGTGGTGTGGTAGTACACCAACGAGTAGTACGGCTCGTGCTCCGGCACGTCGACCTGGCCCGCGGCGAGCGCTCAGCGTAGCCGGCGGCGCGACGTGCCCGTGGCCCACGCCTTGGCATCGACCGCCTTGTTGCACTGGCGCTGGTTCGCGACGCTCGTGGCGAGCAAGTTGCAAGTCTGGTCCAGCAGTTTGAGCGCCTCGACAAAGCGACCGGAGAGTTGACCCACTACGTTGGTCAGCGAGAGGCACTTGTCCTTGACCTTGGCGCCTCCGCGAGAGGCACTTGTCCTTGACCTTGGCGCCACTGGGACTCTTCGACCTGGGCGAGCGCGTCACACGAGACGGCGATCACGTGTTGAAGGCAGTGGACCGTGTCCTGCACACTGGCCTGCCAGAGCGAGGTCTGGTACCCGTTGTAGTCATCGGCGAAGCCCTGGATATCGTCCACGGTCGAGCCACCGCAAACCACACGCTGCAGCGACGTCCACGAGCTCGAGTCCACTGCAGCGAGCCCCGTGCGGTTGGCGGCGACTTTGTCGATGCGTTCGATCGTGGTCTGGAGCTCTTTGCCGGTCGCCGCGACGCGGTCTTGTGTGCCCTTGAGGTAGTCGGCGCTCGCCATCGTCGCCATGCTATCCTTGACCGAGTCGCGTGGGTGTCCGCCGTCGACGCCACCGTGGCCGTGACTTGGACGATGTTGAGGTTCGCGACGAGCATGAACTCGTCGGCGGTCGCAGTGGCGAGCGCGCTCGGCGTCTTCGGCACGAACACGCCAAGAGCGCTTCCTGGGCGTCTGCTGAACGCGGCGCTGATGCGCAAGGAAGAGAAGACGCTCGGCAGCAGCTGCCGCTCGGTCTGCGACTCGGTCGTCCCCTTCTCTCGCATGCACACGTCCGAGGAGCCGTCGTCCTGGACGCAGCCAGCGATCGAGTCGTACGGTTCGTCGCGATGTTGGCGTCTGGACAAGACGTCGCGCCGTACGTGGCGCCGAACGTGTACGTCCGCCTGGGTAGTCTGTAGAGACGGTCTTGGCGAGCGAAACTCAGGTACTGGTCCGTCGTCAACTCGACCTGGACGGTGGCCACCAGCGTGCTGGCTGACGAATCGCCCGTCGCCGCCGTGAGCACGTAGATCCGGATCGACTCGACGTAGATGCTGGGTATTTTGTCGGCCGAGAGCGCTGGAGACCCAGCCGTACTTCTTGAGCCAGTCGAGATCCCACGTTGGCAGCGCGAAGTACTGCGCCTCGCCGGCCACGAGGCGAGCGACGTCCACGTACGGGTACGTGCGGTTGTACGCGGTGCTGTAGGCAGGCGTGGTCGGCAAGAAGGCCCCCACACCGATGCTGCGGTAGGTCGGTGGGCTCCAGGACCGCATTTGCAGGATCTGCGCCAGCGTGTAGTACGTCCGCGCGGAGCTGGAGCCGCACATCGGCGGCGGCACGCCGCTGTTCTAGATCTCGTAGAACTTGCAGAACTGGAACGCGGCCTCCTGCAGCTGGTAGTCGAGCAGTGCTGCGCGGCGACCGAGTTCCGCGTCGCCAAGAACAAGTGCCAGGTCTGTCCGGCCGGCACGACCGGAGCGCTCCACGGCTATGCGTGCGTGCCAGTGTAGAATCCATGTTGGCAACCATTTCTTAGCCCTCCAGCGGAGGCGACAGCCACTGATATACTACTACTCACTGGGTTAAAACGCGTTCGTGACGCGCGCCAGCATGGCTCCTTTGACGGGCAGCGTGGCCGAGGTGTCGTACGAGATGGTCTGCCCCGGCACGAGCTCGATATTGAAGCGTGCTAGCACGCTGGCCAGGACGATCTTCATCTCGAGCATGCCCAAGTTCATTCCCAGGCAGATCCGCGGGCCGGCGTTGAACGAGACGAACTTGAACGCCGACTCGTTGTGCAGACTGCCCGTGGCGGGGTCGATCCACCGCTCCGGCTTGAACTGCTTGGCGTCGGGTCCCCAGCTGAACTCCTGCCGTGCCATCGCGTACGTCGGGATCGTGATGGACGTGCCTGCTGGGACGAACGTGCCATCCAAGAACACGAGATCCTCGTCCACGTGCTTGACCAGCGCCGGGACGGACGGATGCAGCCGCAGCGTCTCTTTGAGCGTGGCTTCCAGGTACGTGAGCCGCTGGATTTCCTCCTTGGTCGGTGGCTCGGTACGTTGGCCACTCGGCAGCACCTGAGCGAGTTCGGCGCGGATCTTGGCGAGAACTTCGGGGTGCGCGTCGAGCTCGAAGACGCACCAGCTCATGGCTTGCGTGGTGTCTCGCCCAGCGATGAGGAAATTCACGACGACGTCGCGGAAATACCTCGGATCGAACGCCTCGCACGTGGAGTCGTCGGCGCGGTCGAGGAACAGCGACACGATGTCGCCTTTGTTCACGAACTCCCCGGCCGCACGACGCGCGAGCGACTGCGCGACGATGTCCATCACGGTCTTGTCGATCACGGCGACGTTTTCTTTCACCTCGCGCTCGGCGCCAACATTCAGCAGTCTCTGCAGCTTCCAGAACCACATCAGACGCAGGAACCGCAGCACGAGCAGGCGCTGCACGCTGTCGAACGCGTGCTGGAACGGGTGGTCTTTCTCGGCCTCGAGCGCGTTTATGTCGACGCCAAAGCCCATCTTAGCAAAGGCCTCGATCGTGAACTTGTTCATGACCTTGAAGACGTCGATCGTGGTGCCGGTGTCGCGCGCGCCGGCCAGGATCCG
Source organism: Pythium scleroteichum (assembly GCA_023335855.1). Taxonomy (NCBI): domain Eukaryota; phylum Oomycota; class Peronosporomycetes; order Pythiales; family Pythiaceae; genus Pythium; species Pythium scleroteichum. The sequence continues at coordinate 3,276 of JAADVR010000463.1, read as the reverse complement.
CTCGAGCACGACGGCGTACCGCTGCATGGTGGTGGCCATGGTCTCTCGCAGCGTGCGCGCCGTGAACAAGTTGCTCGCGGTCTTGCGCTGGTGGACCCACTGGGCGCCGTCCACAGCGAAGATGCCCGCGCCCAGCAGCTCGCCCAAGAGCTCGCGCTGGTGCGGCCCTTTCTGGATGGCTCCAAAGCTCGTCTTGAGACATTGCTCGACGCCCTCCGGCGTGTAGATGTAAATTTCGAGCGGCTGACCGGGCACGACGATCCGGGACGGCTCGCCCTGGAACTGCTCACAGAGCGTGGAGACCCAGTCGTGGAAGTCGTCGACGTGCTGGATCACATCGAGCAAGTTGCCCAAGACCGGCAGGGTGGACGGCAGCAGGTGTGGCTGCTTGGCGTTCGCGTGGACGCGCTTGGACTTGAGCGAGAGCGCGAGCAGCAGCACGGGCGCGAGGGCGCCGACGGCAGCGAGCCAGGGACCGTAGAAGAGGCCCAGGAACGCCGTGAGAACCATTGGCGCGAGACAATCGGAGAGTGCGAGATCCAACGAGAAGGAAGAAAATGGAAGCGGCGCATCCACCCTCGAAGAAATATGGAAGATCCAACGTTGACACCTGATTTGAGATATGGAAGGGCGATTACCTTAAGTAAGGAGATATGTGCTTCGTTTCCTCCTAAGTTAACCCGCAAGACCCCTCACACAGTACATCAAGCCTAAGTTAACTAAGTACATATCTCCTTACTTGCCCGAATTGGGAAGCAACACGAGTCCACTATGCACAGGTGGTCGACGAGACCTCCCGACGCTGATTGCCACGCACGCGAGTTCCCATTGCGGCTGCCTGGAGCTGGCTGGAGACCGGAGACTGCGCCGTCTCAGGCGCGTCACAAAACGGCCCAGTTGGAACGAGGCAACCGCGTCCGTTTCATCTGAACGGCTTCGGTTCCAGATTCCAATGGTCTCCGATATAGATCCCGGCGTCGGTTGGCGCGTGCGGAGGGCAGAAAGAGAGAAAGATCAACGACGGGGCCTTTCGGCGACCCCACGACGCCACTCGCCAACTCGTCGCCAGGCTCCAAGATGCTCCAAGACGCCCCGCTGTCGCACCGCGCGAGGAAACCCGCCGAAGACGACGAGGACGCCGACGCCAAGGACGACGCCGTGCGACTGCCGTCACTGGCAGTGGCCGACACCGAAGTTCTGCTGGTGAACGGCGACGACGCAAGCACGACGAGCCAGAAGAAGTCGAAGAAACCCAAGAAGAAACCAGCCAACCCGGGCGCCGGCAAGATCCTCTTTCTCGATGGCCTGCGCGGACTCGCAGCCATTCTCGTGATCTGCCAGCACAACGGGTTCTTGAAGCTCCCCGTGGGGCAGCCGGCCGTCGACATGTTCTTCGTGCTCTCGGCGTTCTTGCTCACCATGATCTTTGAGAGGAAAGCGAGAACGCTGCTGGAGCAGAACGCCAACAAGAAGCGGTGGGCGCTCGCGCTGGCCGACTACTTTATCCGCCGCTTCCTGCGCGTGTATCCGCTCTTCGCGGTCGTCGCCGTGTACCTGACCGTATACTCGCCGGCGCAGAAGGAAAAACTGTTCTACGTGCATTTCCCGTGGGAGTACAACGTGTTCAAGGTGCTGACGTTCGAGTTTCGCCAGCGATACCACGTCTTCTGGACGCTGCCGCTCGAGATCGCCTACTACTTTATCATCCCCGTGTTTGTGGTGGCGACGTTGGCGCTCAAGAAGTACTGGGCCATCCCGATGGTCCCGCTCGCGTATTACGTGGCCTACACCGGCTTCTACTGGCCGCGTGGCGACCACATGCCGCTCAAGCCGCACCTGCCAACGTTCGTGTGTGGCTCCATGGCGGCGATCTTGTATGCCAAGGCCGACCAGTATATCCAGTCTCGTCAGCTCGTCTTCCGCTGGTACCACAAGCTGCTCGTGCGATTTGTGGAGGCGCTCGCGCTCGCGCTGTTCTGTAGCTGCCTGTTCAATGGGCTGGTGTTCGACTGGTTCTTCAAGAACCCGATCAAGCCCGGCCCGGGCGGTCGCTTCGTGTCGTCCAACGTCTCGACCGTCATCTTGTGCGAGATGATCCTACCCGGCGCCGTGTCCTCCGTGCTCGAGTGGTCGCTGCTGCGGTACGCCGGCAAGATCTCGTTCTCGATGTACCTGCTTCACAGCTTCGTGATCTACGCCGACTGGGTCCGTCGCCAGAGCTTCTACAACAACGTCTTCATCGTCTGGGGGCTCACGTTCCTGCTGAGCACGATTTCCTACCACCTTGTCGAGTACCCGTGCCAGTGGCTCGCTGGACGCATCGGCAAGGCGATCCGCGCGCGCGACGACGCCGAGCGGCTCCGCGCCAGCCAGGCGCTGCCCACAGTCAGCCCCACCAGCCATGATCAATCGGTGTAGCCCCCAAATCCCTGCAAAATGATAAACTGTACTCACATCAATTGCAAAAGATTTAAAAAATGCTGAGCACAGGCCAATGGCAACTCTGAGCTGGCCACATCATGACGGCGATCGGCGCTGTACTCTTCCGGACGAGTTCCGCGCCCAGTGAATCAGTTGGTGGTCTTTGTACATCGCCACTGAAACGGAACAGTCTCAGCGGCGACCCCTCACAGTTCCTGAGCGGAGACCGTGGAGATTCAGTCACTTTCCGACCTGCTGGACAGCGAACGCTTCGCCTCCGCCGCGATGCTCACGGCTACGCCACCGACCGACAGAAGTTTGGTATCCACTGAGGACGTCGTGCAGATCGAGATCGAGTGCCGATGCAAAGATTCGAACCAGCACGACCTGGCGCGGTCGTCCACGCTTCACGTCGTCAGCCACGGCCTCTCCCCGGCGAATCACGACGTGATCGGCTGCAAGACGCGGCTCCAAGAAACGCCGATCAAGCCGCCGCACCACAAAGATCTTCCCACAGCAAGGCCGCCCCGTCGAATGGACAAGATCCTCTTCCTCGACGGCCTTCGCGGGCTCGCAGCCATGATGGTCGTCGTGCAGCACGTCGGGTACATGGGTCTGCCTGTGGGCCAGCCAGCCGTGGATACGTTCTTCGTGCTCTCGGCTTTCTTGCTGGCCATGATCTTTGAGAACAAGGCGAGAGCGTTGATCGAGCAGAACGCGTCCTACCGCCGCTGGGGCTGGGCGCTGGTCGACTACTTCGCGCGTCGCTTCCTGCGCGTGTACCCGTTGTTTGCTCTCGTGGCCATCTACTTGACCGTGTACTCGCCGGCGCAGAAGGAGAAACTGTTCCGCGTC